>CAXITT010000462.1:191539-288621 GCA_964033795.1 Lymnaea stagnalis | reverse complement strand
CCCCCCCCCCCCCCCCCCCAAGGTTCTTCTGTACTGGTATCTTTTAATTCTTCAAACAAATGAGCTTTGCTACTTGCGATGCATCTGAAATGTCCACAGTGGGTATAGTATTATATTTATTCCATTAAATTACTGTGAACGGCCCTCCCTACACGTACCACTGCAACAAAATCATTCTTTAAAGTTAACCCCTCCCCCACATTCATTCCTTGCCTAATCACTGAGAAATCAATGTTAGTTTGATAGTTATGTGATTGTGCATCTGCTTCAAGAATTCACCTCCACATTTTCATTTGTGACTTAGGTTGTAATATTGTTGTGAAAGAAAAACTTAACTTGACCAGATTGAACTTTTCTTGAGCATGTGTTATAGGGAGGATTACATTTTGACCCCCTAAAAATGGTTGTTCCGCACAGCACTTGATGAACCTGAATTCAGTTTACATTCAGTTTCCAGATATTTATTTTATGGAAGAAAGGGTTGTATATTTTTTTTAAAAATTAAATTTTTCTTTCATCTCAACTCGGAACAGTTGTAGATTTGTGCCATTTGAAATAGGGCTGTACGGTACTATTAATATATTTCTTATTTATTGATCTTTGTCTGATTATTCTAGAATTTTCATTATTTTTACTTTCAAGATTTCAGACATTGAGAAATTTTGCCTTTCTTTGTGGATCAGTTTATGATTAAGAAGGAAAGTTTTTGAGTATCTTTTCTCCCCATCCTCTAAATTATGCAGTTGGGTAGAAAACGATTTTTCTGTAGTTTTGAATGGACTGCACACATTACCATGGGCAGATTTGTTTTTTTTTTTTTTCTTTTTAAAGTGTTGAGAAGTGAAAGGAAGAATAAAAATGATCCCTTGAAAATAAAATTGGTAGAGACTAGTGTCTACTGCACTAGAGTACTCTTTTAACTTTTCTATATGTCACTCAAATTTTTTTTTTTTTAAAGATTCCGATAACACAAATGGAATTGTTAGAGAAATGATTGAAAACAGACATTTTGTAGCAACAGCCCTAAGGCAAAGCTTCCAAATTGAGGCCCTTCAGATTGTTATCCCAAATATCTGGTCACAAATAGTTTTGATTATTAGAGCTTCCAAGATTTGTGTCGATTTGATTGGACCAATCGGTGATTTTTCTGATGCCACTATGAAAGGAGTAAAGAAGGTACATGCCGCTGAAGGGTTGTCTTTGATTCTGACAATTGTGTTACACCGTGTTTAAAGATAATTGCCTCCCCTGATGGTGTTGTTCTGTCCCTTTCATTATTGTCTACTGTGCAGCAACTGCTAGAAAATGGTTTGTAAGCTAAGCTACTAATTATGTCTAGGATTGATGATATGCAATGTTTACCCACACCAGTAATGAATGTAACTTACATAGTAATGCTCATGTATCTTTGTCCTTATCTTTCATTCTTAGCATTTTTTACTATGTAAGGACAACCATTTTCTTTTTTTTTAATGATTTTTTTATTTGACGAAATAGAACCATCATGTTATGTAGATACTACTTATATATTTAAATTTAATTTCATTGAATCATCTATCACAAGTTTTTTTTATTTTGAATTGTTAGTGATGATGATAATGACTATCAATACTATTAATACTAATTTTTCTGAAACCTTCGAGTTTTGTTTCTTGACATTTTTCAAAACATGCTGCAAATATATAGCCAGGGGTACAAATGGATTGCCTGCCAGCCAATAGCTTGATGTGGATGAAGCTTGATGGGGATGACTGGATGCTGAATGAAGTATATCAAACCTTTTTGGATGACTGGATCTTCGTCTAACTTACTTTCTAAGTCATATGACAAGTTATGAAGTTTTTCTGTCGGTTTTTTTTTTTTTTTTTTTTTTTTTTTTTTTTTTTTGTAGGGGGAGGAGGAGGGGGTGTCACTTATAAATGAAAATATTCCTCATTGATCAATCTTTCTTTTAGGGGGTATATAAATTATAATGGAATGAATGGATTTGAAATTCATTCATTCAGCCGTATAATTGAACTATATTTATTGTCTTAATATTTCTATTTTAAAAATGTGTATTTTAAAAAAACAATGCATGCTTGACACTGAAAAAAACTGCTGTGGTATACGCATATGGTGGACTCGTATGTTAGCACCAGTAGACACTCAGCTGAACACTGTCACTGGTGGGTGTTTGTGAGTAACATTTAGTTGTATTTGCCATTTTATTTTTTCTCTCCCTCCCATTAATGCTATACCGGTATGTGTATATGTATGTATACACATAATAATAATATAATAACAATCTATTAATCTGCATGATTAGAATGTGAAACCATTGATGCTCATGCATAATTCAACCAACAGATTGTATTGTATGTCATTAACCTTTCACCTGTGAATTAGGAATGAAAGAACTATGTACTGCAGAAAAAACTGTTTGATTTTCCTGTTCCATTTGTTGGGAAAATAAGGAGTGGATTGTTTGTTTTGGGGAAAAATGAGTGGATTTTTGTTAGAGGTAAAATAAGGAGTGGATTGTTTGTAAAGGGGAAAATGGTTGGATTGTTTGTTTTGGGGAAAATAAGGAGTGCATTGTTTGTTTTGGGAAAAAATGAGTGGATTGTTTGTTTTGGGAAAAAATAAGGAGTGGATTGTTTGTTTTGGGAAAAAATAAGGAGTGGATTGTTTGTTGGGGGGGAAAATAAGGAGTGGATTGTTTGTTAGGGGGAAAATAAGGAGTGGATTGTTTGTTAGGGGGAAAATAAGGAGTGGATTGTTTGTTTCAGGGAGGGGGGGGGGGTAAATAGTGGCTTTTTGGGGGGGGGGGTGGTGGGTGGAGTGGATTGTTTGTTAGGGGGAAAATAAGGAGTGGATTGTTTGTTTCAGGGAGGGGGGGGGGATAAATAGTGGCTTTTTGGGGGGGGGGGTTGTGGGTTGAAATAAAGGGGGTGATAACATTCAATATGTGGATAGGGGATGGCACGGTGATGAAGGGTAGGTGTGTGATACAGGTGGATGGGTGATGGCAGTCATGATCAGTTGATTGCAGGTAGGCAAGTGTGATGGAAGATAGGTAGGTGAGGGCAGGTGGAGAGTGTGATGGAAAGTATGCATAGTTAATGGCTGATGGGAAATGGATGACAGATGCAGATATGATGGTGGCTGTTGCACATCAAATGGAGATATCTTCGTCTTACTTTAAAAGAAATAGCTTTAAGTTATGGAAATGAGTGTAACAAAGTATGGGAAAAAAAAGAATGCAACAAAATAAAGAACGTGTCGGCGAGACGCCTTCATCGCGAACAAAAAGCAGTAAAAACAGAATATAATTTTAAAAATTAACAGCGGAAATATAGTATCCGAATGGACAGCTCAGATGCTCAATTCAGCTTTGTTCAGCTGTTTTCCAATTTTCTAACCTCATTGCAGTTTCTCCTCCTCAATACCATTTTAGACATAAATAACTTAGTTTTCTTTTTAGGGTCATTTGACCAGTTGATTCTGTTTGATGTACATGCACATTTAAACAAACGCAGGATCAACTTTTTTGATGTGCCAGCATCCTTTCCATTACCGGGTACTCGATAAAAAAAATGATTTTCAGTGCATGTAAGGTCCTGCTATGCTGGATGTACATCAAATTTCTTCTGTGCAAACCAGGGATATAAGCCGTTGAATGTCAAACTGAAATATCTACACACACATCATTTAATCTGATTCTGTTAATAAAAACTAGTTTTAAAACAATTATGCAGACTCATAGCTGGTTTTATTCTCCTTAAAACCAGTAATCCTCTATTATTCAACATACAACTCAATATATTTCCCAACTGTAGATGACTGGCCCACAGATCCGAGTACTAATGGAATAAAAGCACCTTTTTTTAAATTTAAAGTAAAAGATGGCTCATGACAACTTCTTGATACTTAATAAACTCATCAATTGATCCCATCATACCATCCAATATGATAAATTTCATATAATATCAAACTACAAGGTATCATGTTATTGAAATAATACAAGCAGAATATGTTGGTAAAAAGTGAAAAATTAAAAAAACTAAATTCAAAAACTGTGTCAAACATGAAATACTTGTCTGTTCTTTGTCAAATTTGTTTTACAGATAATTTCCATAAATGAAAATCTTGACTTTGTTACAGACATTACAGTACAGACATTTTCCATCAATGAAGATCTTGACTTTTTTACATTTGTTTTACAAAGGCAACCAGCTTATGCTGACTAAAAATTAAGAACAAATCTAGAAGCCTGGCTGAAATACAAAATGACTTTACTTAGATTTAAATAACCAATTATATTTAAATTTAAGACAGAAGAAAAATTTGAAATTAAAAAAAAGTCATTTTTATATTATATATTTTAAAAATAAAAAATAAAGTCAACTTATAAATTATAATGTCATAACTTTGGTTGTTTTATTTCAGCGGGAATAATGAAATAAAGGTCAATGGGAACACCTGAAATCATAAAGTGATACAGGAGATACTTTAGTCTCATTCAGAGAGGAGTTTTAGATTAGTGGAACATACATTATTGGAGCTTTTCCATTGGATCATCATGGGAATTCCACGAGATCATTATATGAACTATTCCATTGAACCACCACAAGTGGTAGTCATTGCAACACTACTCCATTAAACCAAAACAAGTGTAATTCTGCCTTATCTTTCCAATATATTAAAAATTTAAAGTCATAATTTATGGATTGGATGGATGTGTGGTCAGGTGTTTCAATATAAGAACATGACATACAGTAACATGGAGTTCAAACCCAGTGAATGAAAAGGAAACATTGAGCCATTCGAGTGGCTGGGACTTGTGAACCATCTGAGCCATTCCAGTATGGGACTTGTGAACCATTCGAGTGGATGGGACTTGTGAACCATCTTAGTATGAGGGTAACTGAAGACAAATCTTGGGCGCTTGTGACCTCACTTGTGTCAAGCTATGTTACCACCAGATTCCCCTGTGTTTACCACCATATTCCCCTGTGTTTACCACCAGATTCCCCTGTGTTTACCACCAGATTCCCCTGTGTTACCACCAGATTCCCCTGTGTTTACCAGCTTATTCTCCACAACAAAATTTAAGCCCTTGTGATTTCACAACAAACCAGCGCCTCCTTTAGTAGAATATCTTCAAATGAACATTACATTATTTACATAATCTTTAAGGCACTAATTAATTGGAACATGTTCCTCCATATCTTCCCCAATGACATCGGTACATGTTCCTCCATACAGTACAGTGACATAATAAATTTGAGAAAATGTTGAGTGTTTCAGTTGACTCTTTTGCATGGCTATTACTATTACTACTACTATTACTACTATTACTACTACTATTACTATTACTATTACTACTACTACTACTACTACTATTACTACTACTACTACTATTATTACTACTATTACTACAACTATTACTATAACTTACATTAAGAAATTCTTTGTAATTGTGATAAACAACACAATAAAGTTTACTGGATTTATTTCATTTCATTACAAATATTACATATATCAGAACATTCAAACTGTGTAATGTAATGTCATCATATATCACAGCATTCAAGCTGCAATGTCACATGTCATCATGATTAGTCTATCTTTAATATGCAGATGGAATTAATTCCTGTGTGTCATCATGATATGAATATGAGACAGAATAATTTACACAAATGTGAACGTCTGTGAAATTAAAGGCAAATAATGCTAGATTATGATTTGCAAAATGGGAGTTACACAACTTGGCGGTGTCAGTGTAAACCTTAACAAAATAAAATACTCGAGAAAAATACATTCTCAAACATGGATTACCTGGTAAATTTCATAAAATGGGGATTTGTTTAAAAACAAAACTAGATCCTACAGATATTGCAGCATTGAGTATTCCACAGTTCACATCAATTAAAACAAGCCATTTCCGGTATGTCAAAATAAGTGAACCGCTTCGATGAGATTGAAAGTGGTCAACAAAATCAAGGCTTAAGGCAGTTACCGACCGCTGGTCAATGGAACATGAGCAGAGTGCAGCTAGTTTTGTATCATGCTAGAGGACCCTTTCTTTCAAGATACAGATGAGTGGAACTGCAATTTAATAAAGCAGGGCATTTGTTCTGAACACTAGTACACAGAACAATTTCCCTTGTGAGCACTGGAAGAACAAATTCCCTTGTGAGCACTGGTAGAAGAATTTCCCTTGTGAGCACTGGAAGAACAAATTCCCTTGTGAGCACTGGAAGAACAATTTCCCTTGTGAGCACTGGAAGAACAATTTCTCTTGTGAGCACTGGTAGAATAATTTCTCTTGTGAGCACTGGTAGCACAAATTCCCTAGTCAGCACTAGTAGAACAATTTCCCTTGATCCACTTTGATGTCCATGTATGGCCAACCAGAAGTTCGTTTGATGTTCATGGTTCCCGGAGGTGGGGCTGGCCTGCAAGCAAATGAAGGCAACATTCTTTTATAGATTTGACTTGATATACCTGGGCAGATAAATAATAATAGGTTTGTTTTATATTACTTGTAAATTGATTTGAAATACTTGGTCATATACATTACACTAGGTTCATTTTATATTGCCTGCTTAATAAGTTGTTTTACCTGCTCAAATATTTTAAGCGGATTAATTTTCTCTATGGATTAATTTTTGTTGTTGAGTTTTTGCAAATGGAAATTAAAAAAAGAAAATGACCATACCAGTTTTTAAAAAAAAATCTGAAACCATCCCCTTGTCACATAACATCCCACATCTCAGAAAACATCAACCATCTAACAACCATCACTCACACACTTTTCTACTTGAGATATTAAACAACTATTGGAAGTGATTAAGTCATTAGACAAAGAATTAATGGTATAGGAAGTTATTCTATAGTTATTAAAGTTATTGAACAACTATTGGAAGTGATTAAGAAACTAGACAAACAATTACTGATATAGGAAGTTATTGAGTTATTTAACAACTATTGGAAATGACTGGGTATTTTACTAGAAAGCCCATGAATTCTTCTTTGATTCAACATTAAGAAATTTGCCAGGTTGTGACAACATTAAAAAATGTGCGACGTCACAACATTAAGAAATTTGCCTCGTTGTCACAACATTTTACAACCATGCTCTCTCCACCCTTCCAGATGGCAAACATCCTTGCGGGAAATAGAAGATCAAGGTATGTGGAAAAACTTAAGTGTTCGCCATATTTGTATTAGCTAACATATCCTTTCAACCAATGATAACTATAGCTAACATTCCTGCAACCTGACAACTAAAGTTCACCTAGCTATGTGGCCACGCTAAATCAATTAAAGTTTACATAGCTGTTGGCATACTCAATCAATTACAAAAGATATTCTGTATGCTCTCATGTTTTATTTAAATACATTGTAAATTATTTAATTCAAGCGCAAGACATATGCCTGAGAGGTTTCATAAGTTGATGAGCAAAATATACATGCACTTGAGCAAACCGTCTCTAAAGCAAACCTTCACTTAAGTTAACAAGCACTTAACCTTCACTAAAGTAAACAAACACACAAACCTTCACTAAAGTTAACACACTTATACAAACCTTCACTAAAGTAAACAAACACACAAACCTTCACTTAAGTAAACAAACACACAAACCTTCACCGAGGTTAAAAAACATGCAAACCTTCACTTCACTTAACACACACTTATGCAAACTGTTAAATTTTTTTTTTTTTAAAGAGGACCTAAAATATCTGCATGAAATGACAATTGAATCCCTCTAATCAAACCAACAAGATCATTTGCAATGATGCTCAAGTTTTCAAAGTAATGATGGGTTTCAAGTGATTTGATTTAAATATTTCTATTATATCAATAATTAAGAGAAATTAACTAAATTAGAATTTTAATAGTCACCCAATAGGGTTAGCCATACAGGCTCGGCTGTCACAAATTTTACAAACATTTATTCACAACTTTTTGGCTAAGAAACAGAATATTTTTTATCAGTTATATGTTCAATTCTGTACTGTATCTTTTATAGCAAAGATGTCTTTCAAATACCGGTATGTAAAACTCTTCTTTTTTTTTTGCGATGAATTTATCAGTTGTTAAAAAAAATCTGAGTTGTCTTTAGCTGTCAAAAACTGTCCATCACACCCATGTGTCCTACAAAACAAACTTTCCATCAAGTGCAAGTGTCCACAACATATCCGCTACTTTTTCATGTAACTTGAAAAAATTCAAACAAACTGACCGTTACCAAGTGCCACAGAAAACACGAGTCACGTGAAGTTCATATGGTTGCTTTTTAATATACTTCTTTGATACTCATTTTTAATCATACACATAACTTTTATGTAATACAATCATAAAGTTCTTTCATAAACACATAACTTGTATGTAAAATACAATCATAAAGTTCTTTTACACACACACACATAACTACTATGTAATACAATCATAAAATTCTTTTCCACACACACACATAACTACTATGTAATACAATCATAAAGTTCTTTTCCACACACACACATAACTACTATGTAATACAATCATAAAGTTCTTTTACACACACACACAACACTACTATGTAATACAATCATGAAGTTCTTTTACACACACACACATAACTACTATGTAATACAATCATGAAGTTCTTTTACACACACACACATAACTACTATGTAATACAATCATAAAGTTCTTTTACACACACACACATAACTACTATGTAATACAATCATGAAGTTCTTTTACACACACACACATAACTACTATGTAATACAATCATAAAGTTCTTTTACACACACACACATAACTACTATGTAATACAATCATGAAGTTCTTTTACACACACACACATAACTACTATGTAATACAATCATAAAGTTCTTTTACACACACACACAACACTACTATGTAATACAATCATGAAGTTCTTTTACACACACACACACATAACTACTATGTAATACAATCATGAAGTTCTTTTACACACACACACATAACTACTATGTAATACAATCATAAAGTTCTTTTCCACACACACACATAACTACTATGTAATACAATCATAAAGTTCTTTTACACACACACACAACACTACTATGTAATACAATCATGAAGTTCTTTTACACACACACACATAACTACTATGTAATACAATCATGAAGTTCTTTTACACACACACACATAACTACTATGTAATACAATCATAAAGTTCTTTTACACACACACACATAACTACTATGTAATACAATCATGAAGTTCTTTTACACACACACACATAACTACTATGTAATACAATCATGAAGTTCTTGTGTATATATACATTATACATAACTTTCCCTCACACACACATCAATTTGAAGGAAGTGATTCCTTATATCAGTGGTTCCCAACCTTTTTGATGTGTTCTGCCCTTTTTAGAACCCCTTAAGCTTACTCTCTGTCTTAAGGAACCAACAGTGTTTAGGATTTTTCTGGAGCGGTTGTAGAGCCCCTAAGCAGTGCTTGCATTAGGGCTCAGTGGAGCACAAATTGGGAACCACTACCTTATACCATTAAATTGCTATATTCCTTGAATTTTTTTCTTGCTACCTGTATCAAATTTTAACAAAGAAAACAGAATTTAATGTTGCATATTGTAAAGACTAAATCTATTTGAAGCTATAAAAATCTATATTTACACTTACTAATTCAATCATCATTAAATGTACATGTCATTTTTAATTCTTACATAATGACAAAACCTAAGGGGTCATTTGTAAATTACGGCACGCAAAAAAATGACTTTTTAGACCCTCTGAGCCTGACGTAATTTGCAAAGCACCCCTAATGTGATATGCTGATTGGATTTTCAAAACATTTCACAGTAAGTGGTAAAATATTTGTAGGAAAATGAAAATAAATTCAAAATGTCGAAATTCAAGAAATAATATATGTTGTAAGACAGGCTTGCACAACATAAGGCCCACCTTACATTTTGAGTTCTGGTAAGGTAATTAAAAAAATAACAAATTTGGACATGGCATTCAGCCCGTTTAAACTTCAAGCATATCTCTGACACATCACTCAGAAATCTCTGACATGTCACTCAGATATCTCTGACACGTCACTCAGATATCTCACAAATGTCACTCAGATATCTCTCGCGTCCCTCAAATATATCTCACATGTCACTCAAATATATCTCACGTGTCAGGCAGATGTCTCTCACATATCACTCAGATACCTATCACATGTAACTTAGTTATCTCTCACATGCCACTGAGATACCTCTCTCAATAAATTACAAAGGAGACAACAATTCTTCTAATATTGTGCTAAAACTGTGAAGCTCTCTTGCAATTAAAACAAACACTTCACGCCAAGGTCATGGTCAATAATAAATAGTATACCAGAACAAAGCTTAGTTTAACAAATTTCATGTCAAACAAATCTGCCACATTTATATTTACATAAATTGTTCTCCCCATAGTTGCTACACATAAATTGTTCTCCCCATAGTTGGTACACATAAATTGTTCTCCCCATAGTTGCTACACATAAATTGTTCTCCCCATAGTTGCTACACATACATTGCTCTCCCCATAGTTGCTACACATACATTGCTCTCCCCATAGTTGCAACACATAAATTGTTCTCCCCATAGTTGCTACACATAAATTGTTCTCCCCATAGTTGCAACACATAAATTGTTCTCCCCATAGTTGCAACACATAAATTGTTCTCCCCATAGTTGCTACACATAAATTGTTCTCCCCATAGTTGCAACACATAAATTGTTCTCCCCATAGTTGCTACACATAAATTGCTCTCCCCATAGTTGCAACACATAAATTGTTCTCCCCATAGTTGCAACACATAAATTGTTCTCCCCATAGTTGCTACACATAAATTGTTCTCCCCATAGTTGCTACACATAAATTGTTCTCCCCATAGTTGCTACACATAAATTGTTCTCCCCATAGTTGCAACACATAAATTGTCTCTCCATAGTTGCAACACATAAATTGTTCTCCCCATAGTTGCAACACATAAATTGTTCTCCCCATAGTTGCTACACATAAATTGTTCTCCCCATAGTTGCAACACATAAATTGTTCTCCCCATAGTTGCTACACATAAATTGTTAACCCTGTTTTGTAAACAATTGCCAAAAATGAGCAGAGGTCAAGTAGTTTTTTAAAAGAACAATGTGTGTGTGGTACAGAACAATATGTGGTACAGAATAATGTTTGTGTGGTACAGAAAATGTGGTACAGAACAATATGTGGTACAGAACAATGTTTGTGTGGTTACAGAACAATGTGTGTGTGTGGTATAGAACAATGTGTGTCTTGTACAGAACAATGTGTGGTACGGAACAATGTGTGTGTGGTATAGAACAATGTGTGGTACAGAACAATGTGTGGTACAGAACAATGTGTGTGTGGTACAGAACAATATGTGTGTGGTACAGAACAAATTGTGGTACAGAACAATGTGTGGTACAGAACAATGTGTGGTACAGAACAATGTGTGTGGTACAGAACAAAATGTGGTACAGAACAATGTGTGGTACAGAACAATGTGTGGTAATCATGGAGTTAAAAATGTCACAGAAAACAAAGCTACAATAGATTTAAACTGTTTCTCCAGTACAAACATAATTTTTCTTATACAAACATAATTTTGTCTTTTTTTTCAATTTTTTCAAACATTATGAGATCTTTTTTTCAAACATATATTTTTTCCAGTACATTCATATTATTTCCTAAGCACCAACATATGATTCTCAGGACTAACACAGCATTTCTTCAGTACGATCATATACTTTTCTTGAGTACAAAAATAATCATCTCTTTTACAATCATTTTATTTTCTCTTGTACCGGTATGGGGTACTAACATAGAACTTTCTCTATTTGTACAAACATATATTTTTCTCTTCTACAAAAATATAATTTTCTCTTGTACAAACAAATCAATCAAAATTGAGAGTTAAATTTATCTGAAAATGTTTTCAAACATTCAATCTAGAGGTAAATTGAAGAGGGGACACAATTCTTGACACACCTCACCCTCCAATGTTAATTTACCCTGTATAGTGAGAGTGTAGAGAAAACACCTCGTATTACTAGGGGGTTCAGATTCAGTCCACTGGGCAGAGAGTGATCTACAGTTTGCCATTCAGACATTCATCAAACAACTACAGAGATAGTCATCTGCATATTTGTGATCCTTTTCATTCTAGCACCGTTGAAAACACAAATGTTTTCTCTTAAAATCATTTGATATGGAAATAAACTTTGTTACTAAATGTTACAGCATCAAACAGCAGGGACGCCAGTAACCTGCCGGCTTAAGAACAGATTAGACGATCGGCAGCTACTACCTGAATGTGCCCGAGCTGGGGGTGCCTGCCAAGTTGAGGGTGCTGGACATGCTGGGGGCGTGCATTGAAGCTCTCTCAGCCTCGGAGGCGTCGCTGTCAGCTTTCAGGACTGAGATGCACTTCCAGTTGTCCAGGTAATTGGCTGGAAATAAACAGAATGCATATATTTTAACAAGACAAATATAAAGGGCAAGGTGTCTAGCAAAATATACTTGTTATACTCGTTCTAAAGCCGACGTTTTTTTGAAATATTTCTTGTGGAATAAGTGGGGTGGCCGGCTTATGAGCAGGTCAATGAGTGTGTTATAATTTTCTGACCGCAGGTTGCCCAACAGGGGCCATAAATTCTTTCATAACAGAGGCCCCTCAACCAGTTAACAGCTTTTAAATATTTCCTAGAATATTAAAGGATTATGAAAAGGTGCTCTTTAAGCGACAACTGTCACACCTCACTGACTGGCCTCTTTTTGGACTGGGCCAAAACCATGGCTCTCAACCAATGAACAAACTTTAAATTTAATGATGAATAAAGGATTTTGATTTGGTCAAAATTTAAATGGCAACTTAAGGACCGGATTCTATCTAAAGCCTCTTGATATGTCCCACAGTAAGTCTTAATTTAAATGATACCTTGCAATCAATCGAATTACATTCAATTCTGGAGCACTTACCAATTAAAAATGTTTAAGGGTTAACTTGAATATTTATCTATAGGATTTAGATGTGGCGCTCCTTTGAAAGAAATAGTGAAACTAGAACAAGAGAATTGTGTCCATTGTTTATTTGGTTTTTCTTTTCTTTATTGGGTTTAATGGTATGCGGCCCAACGAAGCGTTGACTTGTGATCAAAGTGAACCGTGAAGCTATTTGGTTAGGCCGCCCCTGATTTTAGATCTCTCGATTATTAATTCAGTGCCACTGGTCATGTCTTGTGCCACTGGTCATGTCTTGTGCCACTGGTCATGTCTTGTGCCACTGGTCATGTCTTGTGCCACTGGTCATGTCTTGTGCCACTGGTCATGTCTTGTGCCACTGGTCATGTCTTGTGCCACTGGTCATGTCTTGTGCCACTGGTCATGTCTTGTGCCACTGGTCATGTCTTGTGCCACTGGTCATGTCTTGTGCCACTGGTCATGTCTTGTGCCACTGGTCATGTCTTGTGCCACTGGTCATGTCTTGTGCCACTGGTCATGTCTTGTGCCACTGGTCATGTCTTGTGCCACTGGTCATGTCTTGTGCCACTGGTCATGTCTTGTGCCACTGGTCATGTCTTGTGCCACTGGTCATGTCTTGTGCCACTGGTCATGTCTTGTGCCACTGGTCATGTCTTGTGCCACTGGTCATGTCTTGTGCCACTGGTCATGTCTTGTGCCACTGGTCATGTCTTGTGCCACTGGTCATGTCTTGTGCCACTGGTCATGTCTTGTGCCACTGGTCATGTCTTGTGCCACTGGTCATGTCTTGTGCCACTGGTCATGTCTTGTGCCACTGGTCATGTCTTGTGCCACTGGTCATGTCTTGTGCCACTGGTCATGTCTTGTGCCACTGGTCATGTCTTGTGCCACTGGTCATGTCTTGTGCCACTGGTCATGTCTTGTGCCACTGGTCATGTCTTGTGCCACTGGTCATGTCTTGTGCCACTGGTCATGTCTTGTGCCACTGGTCATGTCTTGTGCCACTGGTCATGTCTTGTGCCACTGGTCATGTCTTGTGCCACTGGTCATGTCTTGTGCCACTGGTCATGTCTTGTGCCACTGGTCATGTCTTGTGCCACTGGTCATGTCTTGTGCCACTGGTCATGTCTTGTGCCACTGGTCATGTCTTGTGCCACTGGTCATGTCTTGTGCCACTGGTCATGTCTTGTGCCACTGGTCATGTCTTGTGCCACTGGTCATGTCTTGTGCCACTGGTCATGTCTTGTGCCACTGGTCATGTCTTGTGCCACTGGTCATGTCTTGTGCCACTGGTCATGTCTTGTGCCACTGGTCATGTCTTGTGCCACTGGTCATGTCTTGTGCCACTGGTCATGTCTTGTGCCACTGGTCATGTCTTGTGCCACTGGTCATGTCTTGTGCCACTGGTCATGTCTTGTGCCACTGGTCATGTCTTGTGCCACTGGTCATGTCTTGTGCCACTGGTCATGTCTTGTGCCACTGGTCATGTCTTGTGCCACNAAAGTTTATTGGAATGCGGCCCGCAAGTTTTCCCCATACTCCAATCTATAATATGCCCCCCCCCCCCCCCCAAACGAAGGTTTCAGTCTAACCTCACCGACTAGCCTAATTCTGAATTTTTATTATGTTTGCATAGATTTGGAAATTGATAATCATGGTAAAAACTGTTTTAAAACCGGCCTAAAAGTTTTTATTTTGTAGCATTGTATGAGACAAACATGGCCACAGTGCGATTTTGAGAAAAGTTTAAAATTTCAGTTAGTGGATAATGCACAACGATAATTGTGTAAATCGTAGCAATCTGACACAGAATCAAAGAATGCCTATTAAAATTTGCCCCTACTGTTAATGAGTGAGGGAAATTCCAAGCATATGAACTTGGTTCCATTTCAAAAATTTATTTTCTACGATAAAAATTCATTCTCCCTACAATTAGCATCTTCCTTTGCATCAATATTCATAAATATTGCCTACTCTTTCCTACTATCTGAACACATTTTAGCATTTTAAGCCTTCATGAAAAAGGATGGGGTGGTTGTTCCTGTACGGCTCATGGACTTGGCTTTACTTGCTGACATTACACAGGAGCTGAATGTACTCAGCAAGAAGTTACAAGACCAGGGGAAGCTTATCAGTGTTGCCTATGACAATGTCGGGGCATTCTGCACAAAACTTGTTATGGTTCTTAGAGAAACCTCTGACATTTCCCAACATGCAAAGTACTCATGGACTCGGCACACCATTCAGTAATAAGTATACTGATGCCATTGCATAGCCACAGTAAGAATTAGATCACATGTTTTTAGACTTCAAAACACAAAGATCCTGCTGATCCTTTCTCTTTATAGTGGAAGATGCGCCCCCACCCCACTTAAGCTTCAAATGGAGCTGATTGATCTTCAGCGCAATTCTAAGTTCAGGGAGGTGAATGTAGAAACAGACAAGCATTGACATTTTATGAGAGCATTGCCCTTCACCTTCACTGAGGTTTCCAGGTTGCTCCAGTGGATCCTGTGCCTCTCTGGGGGTTCCTATCTGTGTGAAAAGCTCTTTTTCCCACTATGAACTTTAACAAGTCAAAGTTCAGGGCGAAACTTATTGATGAGCATATTCAAGCTATACTGAGAGTCTCAGTTGCTTCCTCACTCAAGCCTAATGTTGCTCTGGTGTGTAAAAAGAAGCGCTACCAGGTCTCTGGCAATAAGGAGTAGGAGGAAGAAAGTGAAGCCTAGTACTTGAGAACCCTTAATTTTTTTATTTTGTCATTAATAAAGGTTGAGCAGATTGTACCAATTGTATTTTTTTAAATTTGTAATCGCTTTTTTTTTTACTTGATGTGGCCCAGTCTCACTCAGACTCTACCATGTGCCGCCCTCGGATGATTTGAGTTTGAGACCCCTGCCTTACAACATCAGGTCATACTGCACAACATCTGGTCACAAAGTACACCAGGCTACATAACAACTCAAGACATGTTCCTTAGCGAATTAACTGAACTATAACAGACTTTTTTCTGATAGACATATTTTTCAGGACTAGCGATCTCTCAAGCTTTCTTAATCTCTAATAACCCTCATCTAGCTCACACCAAGCCACACTATGCATACACATTCATTTATTAGACCAACACAACTTTTCACCAGCCTGCTCATTGGTCATTGAGACTTTTCATTAAATTGAATTAACTTTCTCTACTTTTAATGACTAGTTCAAGACAAAAATTAACTAGTTTCCTTGGCCTTGACAGCTACAACAGATTAATTATATTATATATATATATATATATATATATATATATATATATATACACACAACAGATTAAATATATATATATATATATAAAAATGAGCTATGATATCTCTATTATTCTAAAAAATTACAAAAGATTAATTATATTATATATATATATATATATATATATATATATATATATATATACACACAACAGATTAATTAGATATATACATATATAAGAATGAGCTATGGTATCCCTATTATGCTAAAAAAAATTGATTTAAATGCTCAGATTCTTAAAAACAGTGACAGGGATTTTCTATAATTTTACAGAAATCAAATCAATTTAAAAATGAAACAAATAAAATATATCTGCTAATATATGATTATCTCTTTAATTAGAAAAACATTCATAAAATTAACAATTAAAGAACTATTTTTTAGCATTTTATCCCAATCTGAAAGTTAAAGTATTCTTTTTATAATCAATAAATTATCGTCAAAGTATTGCTATCATTAATTTATAATCATATTTATTAGGAAAACCCAAACATCTGCTGTTTTAATTGTGTTGTTAAGATTGCAAAATTAAATTTAAATGTACCCTATGTTAATGCCCCAAATGACTCAACTGTCTACTGTCATTAGAATGACACAGTATCATTAGAAATTTATTAATATTATCTTCTATTAAGTTCTATGAATAAATATTATAAATTTAAAATAAAACGGATTGAATTTTATGATTATATATAGAACTAAACTATTTTACATCAATGGGAGTGTATTTGGTATAAAGGCATTCTTTTGGATTTGGCCAAAAGTTAATTTAAGAGTAAAAAATGATTACATGTACATTTTTCAATATAGTATTAGCAAATAGTATCATTACTATTACTATAGTGCCATAGTTAGTAGACACGTCAGTAATAATTGAGAAAACTATAAAAAAGGGACTTGTGTACTTCATAGCCAAAATAGCTTTCCAAGCTCATTTTTAGATTAACAGGTTTGGATTTTGAAACAATAAAAGAGCTCAATGTACAATTTATTCACATTAATGTAGAAATGTATAGTGATGGTCTTCCCTGACACTACTCTAAATCTAAAAATCAACACTGCCACATCGGTAGGTAATAATACCTACTCATGACCGTGAATAAACCCATAGTTAACTTCAGATATTATCATTAAAAGGTTATTCTCTAAGTACTTTATTTTTGTATAATTATTATAAATTTCACTCTGATTTTTACAGTACCAGGGCGCGGAAATTAATATATGTATATTTATTTATATATATTTAGGTGGGTTGGTACATTTTTAAAAACATTTATGTACTTCAGTGATATTACTTCTGTCCTATCTCAAAACCCAAAAACAATACAGATTTGAATATCGGTATATAGATCATATACAATAAAATTTGGGAACTATGAATTTTACTAATTACTGTTTTAACATTCAAGTGAGCAAATTGAAAAAAAATTTAAAGTTTTTTTCTCTCTCCAATTTAAAAGTAAATCAACTGTTAACAAAAATATACAAAAGTAAGCATTGAAATTGTTTAGTTAACATATTCTTCAATTCTTAAGAATTCTGTTTTTAACAATTTTCCACTAATATAGTAGAGAAGCTGTGGTTAATCTTTTAACGAAGATACCAACAGTTCAAATTCTGTTAATGTAACAGATTTTTAAAATCATATTTAAATTTTTTTGTTGTAAATGAAAAGACATGTTGGTTTGTTTTTGGTTGTAAATTTAGGATTCTGAAAATGGGTACGGTAAGCTTACATATATGGGTAAGGTAGACTTACATATGGATAAGGTAGGCTTACATATGGGTAAGGTAGGCTTACATATGGGTAAGGTAGGCTTACATATCGGTAAGGTAGGCTTACATATGGGTAAGGTAGGCTTACATATGGGTAAGGTAGGCTTACATATGGGTAAGGTAGGCTTACATATGGGTAAGGTAGGCTTAGATATGGGTAAGGTAGGCTTACATATGGGTAAGGTAGGCTTACATATGGGTAGGCTTACATATGGGTAAGGTAGGCTTACATATGGGTAAGGTAGGCTTACATTATATTATAGCAGATAAGTATTTCTCAAAACAAAATGATGTTAGAAATGTAAACATCAATACATAAATACATCTTTTTAAAACATGGAAAGTCTGATGGTTAGATGGTATGACTTCGCAATAGCAGTTATTAAACATGGAAAGTCTGATGGTTAGATGGTATGACTTGGCAATAGCAGTTATTAAAACATGGAAAGTCAGATGGTTAGATGGTATGACTTGGCAATAGCAGTTATTAAAACATGGAAAGTCTGATGGTTAGATGGTATGACTTGGCAATAGCAGTTATTAAAACATGGAAAGTCTGATGGTTAGATGGTATGACTTCGCAATAGCAGTTATTAAACATCACAAATTGCTTTCCATTATTATCCCAGTGACATCAGCTCTTATCTTTCTAGTAATCTAATAATGAGATAAATACCACAGATAAAGAATCTAATAATGAGATAATAACACAGATAAAGAATCTAATAATGAGATAAATACCACTGATTCATGGTCCTCAAAACTTGCTGACTGACGGATCTCAAACTTACTCGGACTGTTTCCACCTTCTTTCCTGAAAGAAAATAATCAAATTCAAATGGTCATCTCTGAAAGAAAATGATCAAATTCAGTTGGTCATCTCTGAGCATTGTGATGTTTGAGTTATGTACTAGTGATATCACTGAGATAGCTAGGTATATCACCCATATATCATATAGCTAGGTATATCACCCATATATCATATAGCTAGGTATATCACCGAGATATCATATTTAAGTATATCACCGAGAAATCATATAGCTAGGTATATCACTGGAATATCAATTAGATCTGCACTTAGATCAGAGCTCTGCAACTAGTGTGCTACTACACAGTGATGTGCTGCTACACACTGGTGTGCTGCTAGATGAGGCATGGTGCGTTGCACTAAACACCTCTAAGAGATGAAGAGCACAGAATTGTAGGCATGTAAAGATGATTAAAATAATGTTGGTAAGAAGAGACATTGGTTATTAGTAAGCTGTCCAACAGGGCACATTGGTTAAGCCTATTACTAAGCTGTCCAACAAGGGACATTGGGTAAGCCTATTACCAAGCTGTCCAAATGGGGACTTTGGTTAAGCCTATTACTAAGCTGTCCAACAAGGGACATTGGATAAGCCTATTACTAAGCTGTCCAATAAGGGACATTGGGTAAGCCTATTACTAAGCTGTCCAACTGGGGACTTTGGTTAAGCCTATTACTAAGCTGTCCAACAAGGGACATTGGATAAGCCTATTACTAAGCTGTCCAATAAGGGACATTGGGTAAGCCTATTACTAAGCTGTCCAACTGGGGACATTGGTTAAGCCTATTACTAAGCTGTCCAACAAGAGACATTGGTTAAGCCATGACTAAGCTGTGAGGGTTGCTGGGCTCTGATTAAGATGATACTTGTCCATTGATATTTATAGCAGTATATACACCTGTGTATATAAAGGCAACAAAACATTTCTTTCCAAGCCCTTTTTTTTGGTTTGTTTTTGTTGATGTTTCTTAGTTGGATTCTTGCTCAAGTGTTACAACACAGAGTGAGTTCAAATAAGTGTTACAACACAGAGTGAGTTCAAATAAGTGTTACAACACAGAGTGAGTTCAAATAAGTGTTACAACACAGAGTGAGTTCAAATAAGTGTTACAACACAGAGTGAGTTCAAATAAGTGTTACAACACAGAGTGAGTTCAAATAAGTGTTACAACACAGAGTGAGTTCAAATAAGTGTTACAACACAGAGTGAGTTCAAATAAGTGTTACAACACAGAGTGAGTTCAAATAAGTGTTACAACACAGAGTGAGTTCAAATAAGTGTTACAACACAGAGTGAGTTCAAATAAGTGTTACAACACAGAGTGAGTTCAAATAAGTGTTACAACACAGAGTGAGTTCAAATAAGTGTTACAACACAGAGTGAGTTCATTCAAATAATGGTAGACATATGCTCATGGACCAGAACATGACATGGTCCAAGAATACATTGTTGAATCCTCAAAAATAATAGAATACTATCAAATAACAAATAAATTATAACAATAGTTTTGAAACTTGGTAAATATTATAGGAGCGTCATTTTATTGGCCAAATGCCGGATGAGTGAAGTGGGTGCATCACCAAAACCCCACAGGAAAAAGGGTCAAAAGTAGACCCAGGCTTAGATGGATGGATGATGTGACAAAAGATCTGCAGCAGCTGGACATCTAAGCATGTGAAAGAAAAGCATCATTTAGGTCTGAGTGGAAGGAAGTGGTGAGGCAGGCCAAAGCCCTACATGGGCTGCAACGTCACAGGGATGGAATAAATATTTTTTTAAAGTTTGGATTTTAAAATATTTTAGTCTTGGTACCATGTTGCTTGTATTGGCATATTATATTATGGGGTTGGCTTATAAGAAGGTCACACACTTTTTAGGTTTGTCCCAGGCAAATGTCTTCTTATATTTGAGGGCCCACGATAGATTTATTGAGCATTCTGGCTTCTGGTTTGAGTTCAGAGTTTGCCTTCTCTTAGATATGAGTTGCACTACAAGACTAACGCATCCCAACCACCCGGGGTGCTTGGGATGTTGGCTTTGGTGGGGCTGGACAGACAACAAGCTATTTGGTTTGAGACAGTTTAGACCACTCGGACACCCAGCAGCCAATCTGACGAGGTTGGCTTATAACAGAGTCACACACTTATTAGGTTTTCCCCAGGCAAATCTGACGAGGTTGGCTTATAACAGAGTCACACACTTATTAGGTTTTCAACAGGCAAATCTGACGAGGTTGGCTTATAACAGAGTCACACACTTATTAGGTTTTCCCCAGGCAAATCTGACGAGGTTGGCTTATAACAGAGTCACACACTTATTAGGTTTTCCCCAGGCAAATCTGAGGAGGTTGGCTTATAACAGAGTCACACACTTATTAGGTTTTCCCCAGGCAAATCTGAGGAGGTTGGCTTATAACAGAGTCACACACTTATAAGGTTTTCCCCTGGCAAATCTGAGGAGGTTGGCTTATAACAGAGTCACACACTTATAAGGTTTTCCCCTGGCAAATCTGAGGAGGTTGGCTTATAACAGAGTCACACACTTATAAGGTTTTCCCCTGGCAAATCTGAGGAGGTTGGCTTATAACAGAGTCACACACTTATAAGGTTTTCCCCTGGCAAATCTGAGGAGGTTGGCTTATAACAGAGTCACACACTTATAAGGTTTTCCCCTGGCAAATCTGAGGAGGTTGGCTTATAACAGAGTCACACACTTATAAGGTTTTCCCCTGGCAAATCTGAGGGAGCACTTATGGTACCTTGAATATAACATGTTTGTCCATAAAGAAGATGCATCTGACAAGACTGATCTAAAAATATGATGCATATGACAAGGCTAGTCCAGCAAGGTGATGCATATGACAAGGCTAGTCCAGCAAGGTGATGCATATGACAAGGCTAGTCCAGCAAGGTGATGCATCTGACAAGGCTAGTCCAGCAAGGTGATGCATATGACAAGGCTAGTCCAGCAAGGTGATGCATATGACAAGGCTAGTCCAGCAAGGTGATGCATATGACAAGGCTAGTCCAGCAAGGTGATGCATATGACAAGGCTAGTCCAGCAAGGTGATGCATATGACAAGGCTAGTCCAGCAAGGTGATGCATATGACAAGGCTAGTCCAGCAAGGTGATGCATCTGACAAGCTAGTCCAGCAAGGTGATGCATATGACAAGGCTGGTCCAGCAAGGTGATGCATATGACAAGGCTGGTCCAGCAAGGTGATGCATCTGACAAGGCTAGTCCAGCAAGGTGATGCATATGACAAGGCTAGTCCAGCAAGGTGATGCATCTGACAAGGCTAGTCCAGCAAGGTGATGCATCTGACAAGGCTGGTCCAGCAAGGTGATGCATCTGATAGGGCTGGTCCAGCAAGGTGATGCATATGACAAGGCTGGTCCAGCAAGGTGATGCATATGACAAGGCTGGTCCATCAAGGTGATGCATCTGACAAGGCTAGTCCAGCAAGGTGATGCATATGACAAGGCTGGTCCAGCAAGGTGATGCATAGGACAAGGCTGGTCCAGCAAGGTGATGCATATGACAAGGCTGGTCCAGCAAGGTGATGCATATGACAAGGCTAGTCCAGCAAGGTGATGCATATGACAAGGCTGGTCCAGCAAGGTGATGCATATGACAAGGCTGGTCCAGCAAGACGATGCATCTGATTAGTGTCCTTGAAATTTTTGTCTTTTGACCTGAGATTTAACGTTAAACTGAGATTGTATCTATGTTTACCTGAGATTTTTCAGCGACACAATTGTCAGCTCATTGGAAGCTATTGCTAGCAGGTGATAAGATCTCCCCAGGTTTGGAGCAAATCTGACATCATGAACGGGTTCTGTAACTGTGTAGATGGTTTCAACTTTTTGCCATTTTCTGAAGACAGGGAAAACCAATTAAATGTCATTGACATCAAATATGTCGACGTCATAACTAGCCAAACAAACTAGCCAAACAAACTAACTATTTATTTTAAAAATAACAATTAAATTGTGTAAATTTATTAGTTTCAAGCCTAAAATAAGAAACTCTTCAACTAAAAAAAAAAATCATTAAAACCGAAACAGGTGCTAAGAATTTCTTCCATTAAAAGAATAAACTATTTCTATGGCAATCCACCTGAACCAACAAGACCAGTTATGTAGAGACATAGCGGCCCCTTTAGTTCTTTAATTGTTTTCATAGATTTGTAGGCAGTTTCAACCGCACCTCTAATGGTTTGGAGTTCAATCCCCGGCAAAAGCCTTGACAAACAAATTCATCACCGGCAGCCCCGGGTCAATGGGACGCGTTAACCTTGGACGGCATTCTGTCGGTGGCATGATATTAACTCAATAAAAATTCTGGCGGCTCCTGCGACGCTACCGGTGCCAAGCTGTATCATTCATGCATGATGCTTCCTTGGATTCACCAGATGGGTTAACAGAGATGACTTGCTGCCTATGCAACTAGTTTATGCTACTAAAAGAAAAAAAACTCAGGCCTTGTGGTTTTGTTTTTCAAAGTCTACACAATTGTCACACTGTGACGTACAAATAATGACTACACAATTGTCACACTGTGACGTACAGATGATGACTACACAATTGTCACACTGTGACGTACAGATGATGACTACACAATTGTCACACTGTGACGTACAGATGATGACTACACAATTGTCACACTGTGACATACAGATGATGACTACACAATTGTCACACTGTGACTTACAGATGATGAAAATTTTAAAAACAATAATTTGTACATGCACACCCACCTGCTTGTTTCAATGTACTCAGATTGTACACACATACCCTCCTAATTGTTTCACTGTATTGTACACATGTATCCACCTGGTTGTTTCACTGTACTCACAGATTGTACACATGTACCCACCTGGTTGTTCCACTGTACTCACAGATTGTACACACGCACCCACCTGGTTGTTTCACTGTACTCAGATTGTACACATGTACCCACCTAATTGTTTCATTGCACTCAGATTGTACACACGTACCCACCTGGTTGTTAAACTGTACTCAGATTGTACACACGTACCCACCTGGTTGTTTCACTGTACTCATAGATTTGGACCTTCCCTCCAGCTGATTGGTTGGCATCGTCACTCCCCACAGCTATCATTGGAGCATGCATTCTGAACGGAATTAAGTTAGAACAAATGAATCTTAGTGCTTTACTTCATTTCTTCTGACATTTCATATATCAACTTAATATGTCGATATTTCAACAGAGTGTTGAATAACATCTGTTACCATACATTCAACTAAACTTAAAATTGAGTCGATGTGGGATTTGTGAATCCTGTATAACATCCGCTACCGATACAAAACATTCAACTAAGTTACATAAACCAATGTAATACAAAAATATAGCACCGCACCATAAAAGACATATGCATGTTTGTAAACACAGCATTTTATTTAATGGATTTTGTTAAATTAAAAAAAATACCACCATTTACCTGGCAAAGAACACCACCATTTACCTGGCAAAGAACACCACCATTTACCTGGATGTGTTCCAAGAGAGACAACTCAGACTCAGGTTACAGTTGAACTCATACTGAAGTTGCCAGTTGCTGAGGTTCATGACATCGACAGCTTCATAGATCCTGACCACCCCATCAGCTGAACACGTGGCCTGGGGACACAAGACTTTATATTTTATATTTAATGCCAACACAGACAAAACTTTCTATTATATGTAATGTCAGTACAGACAAAACTTTCTATTACATGTAATGCTAACACAGACAAAAATTTCTATTATATGTGATGCTAACAAAGACAGAACTATTACATTCACTGTAAGGGACCGAGCTATTGCTCTTTAACAGCCCCGGCAAGTATGGAACAGGCCTGTCTCATCTGCTGGGCAGTCCCGTAGATCAGGCTTTCGACCCCAGTCACACCAGTCGCTAATGTCGAGCACTCGGCTAGAAGGTGCTCTACTCTCCCCGGCGCCTGTCCACAATGGTGGCAGCTCGGATCCCGCAGTGGGTGCAACCTGTTCAAGTAGCTCCTGGTAGGGTAATGCTCTGTTCTTATCTGGGTGATGAGGCTCTGCTGGTGGTATTTAAGACTCCACCATTGGTCACCCTTGCAGTTTGTTTTTGGCATGCTCCGGTAAAATTTCGGGCAGTGGTACCCTGTTCCCATTCTTTAATCCATTCCTCATGGAAGAGGTCCTTAATCCAGGCCTTCGCCCCCAGTTGGGTCATTGGTCGGTTAGGTTGAGGCTGGGAAGAGCCTTGCCTCGCAAGATAGTCAGCTCCGTTTTGTGGAGGGATCCCCACATGTCCTGGGATCCATTGAAGGGTCACTGTGCCTCTGTGAGACTGTAAGTCTCGTACAAGCTACAGTATTGCTTGCGCCATCTTCGTGTCTAAAGAGCACCATATCACAATTTCTAGAGCAGATTGTGAATTGGTAAAAACTACGATGGATGGAAATGTTTTGCATCTGGCAAGCCGACGGCGCACTTGTTTCAGACCCAACTTCTGCATCTGTTGCAGAGCTATTTGTGCCGTTCGGCGTTCGGGCCTGAAATCTCCTCTGTTGGAGGTACCCTCTTTGGGCACCGTAGCCTGCCCACTTCTTGCTGATGAGATAGGAGCCGTCCATAAAGACTGAGACCGTGTCGTCTTTATAAGCCTTAATCATCTCTAGTGCGGCCCCCTTTTGACATTCAGGCATTAAAATAATGAAATTAATTTTAGAAAACACATTTACACAAACAAACACGTCCACATGCCAAAAAACATGTCCACATGAATTTCAAACACAATTGACCATAGTTTCTTAAAGAACTGACCAGATGTATTAACACAAACACAAATGACCATAGTTTCTTAAAGAACTGACCAGATGTATTAACACAAACCATATGACCATAGTTTCTTAAAGAACTGACCAGATGTATTAACACAAACACAAATGACCACAGTTTCTTAAAGAACTGACCAGATGTATTAACACAAACACAAATGACCACAGTTTCTTAAAGAACTGACCAGTTGTAGTCCCAGATGCTTTGGAGCAAAGCCCACATCGGTGACTGAAGTTCTGCTGTCTACCAGTGATGTCCTCTTGAGCCAGGTGTTTGTGGATGAGCCACCTTTGCTGCTGATGTCACTGCTTAGCTCCTCCCAGACTGCAGCGGTGCGGTCAAATGAACATGTAGCAAGGACCTGGCCGAATTCAGGATGTGCCCACGTTACTCTCCAAACAGAGCCGCTGTGAGTCTGACATTATTAAAAATATTAATGATAATTTAACTTTTGTATCTGATACAAAACAAATTTTAAGTTTACAGTCACAACTGAAACAAATTTTAAGTTACAAAATCATATTTAAATCAAATGTGCATTTAAGTAACATATGACACAAATATTGCCCATTTATGGGTAATGTTTGAATAGTCTCAGGTATAAATTAAGGCTTAAGTTTTTTTAAAATAATTTTTTTGATGTTGTTAATATTAATGTTGAAGATAATAACATCTCTAAAGTAATGAAAACAATCTAAGACAAAATCTAAGAGATATATTACAAAACTTATGTGATAGAAATTATCACAAGTATTTGTGGTTATTTACATATGTCTTGCTCTGATTTTCCAGGATGTACATTATTCGCCAGGACGTTACATTATTTGCCAGGCCATACATTATTTGCCAGGCCATACATTATTTGCCAGGACGTACATTATTTGCCAGGCCATACATTATTTGCCAGGACGTACATTATTTGCCAGCACTTACATTATTTGCCAGGCCATACATTATTTGCCACAACATACATTATTTGCCAGGACGTACATTATTTGCCACGACATACATGATTTGCCAGGACCTACAGTATTTGTCCCTCTGACAAGTTTGCCGTCTGGGTCACAGTTCATCATCAGCAATGCTTCCAATTTGTTTCTCGGTCAAGTTGATCTCAATGATTCTCAATCAACTTTTTATAAATGTCAGTTTTCCAGAACCTCTGTCCTTATGTAACTTGTGATAATCAAAGAGTTCGTCAATATTTATATCAGGTAAATGACACTCCATAAGCATCTGAATATGTTTCTTTCTTTTCAGTATGATATAGCAGCATCAAGCACAATTTTTACAAGTACTGATGTGCTTTGTAGTCACGTGTGTTTGCAAAAATCTGAGTCCATATCCCCATTATTTCCATAATCGCCGTCTTCATTATTTCGGTTTCTTCTAAGAGACCTTTCTTCGAAGAATCACCAAATCGTCAGGCTTGAAACAAATCAAGTCCTTCCTTTTTGAAAATATTTGAAAGAGGACATTTTCTTTGACAATTTTTTGTTTTAGCCCGTAGGCTTGACCCAAAAAGCTATCAGACAATGCCCATTCTGCCTCTGAATGCATTCCATGATACGAAAATAGATAAAAGCTGTTTGAAAAACTCACCTTCCAACTTGCTGTACATTGCCATTTGCCATCATCCAGATCCCAAACCTACAGAAAAACATGAGAGTTTAAACCTACAGAAACAGATGAGAGTTTAAACCTACGAAACTGCTGAGAGTTTAAACCTACGGAAACTGATAATAATAATAATAAAGTTCATTTCAAAAACACGCTTCATCCCCAAAGGCTCGAAGCGCGGTACAAAGTCAACAAAATACAAATCTATAATTTACCACATTTAAAACAAACGCAACACTAAAAAAACTAATTACTAGCATACAATTGCAAAGTCTTTCTAGCCATTTCAACCCCAAGCAACACAGCCATCATGCATTAACTGGAAAATAAGTTTAAACCTACGGAAACTGATGAGAGCTTAAACCTACGGAAACAGGTGACAGTTTAAACCTACGGAAACAGATGAGAGTTTAAACCTACGGAAATAGGTGAGAGTTTAAACCTACGGAAACTGATGAGAGTTTAAACCTACGAAATCAGATGAGAGTTTAAACCTACGGAAACAGGTGAGAGTTTAAACCTACGGAAACAGATGAGAGTTTAAACCTACGGAAACAGGTGAGAGTTTAAACCTACGGAAACTGATGAGAGTTAAAACCTTCGGAAACAGATGAGAGTTTAAACCTACGGAAACAGGTGAGAGTTTAAACTAACAGAAACAGATGAGTTTAAACCTACAGAAACAGATAAAAGTTTAAACCTACAGAAACAGATAAAAGTTTAAACCTACGGAAACAGATGAGAGTTTAAACTTACAGAAAAGATAACACTGAGAAGAGTTAAAAATCTACAGTAAAATAACACAAGCTCATATTATAATTTTCTTTTTAGTACTGTGATATCATCCTATGTCACTTCTAGTGGTGAATAGGCAGTGACTTGTAATGGTGAATAGACAGTCACTTCTAGTGGGGAATAGACTGTCACTTTTATTGGGGAATAGACTGTCATTTCTATTTGGGAATAGACTATAACGTAGAACAATTAGAACAGATGTCTATTATTGCCTTCATTGTGTTATCACTAGAACAGATGGCCATTCTTACCTTGACAGTGTGATCACTAGAATAGGTGGCCTTACCTTGACAGTGTGATCACTAGAACAGGTGGCCATTCTCCTTCCATGGTAATCAAAAGAAACATCATGAATAAGATCTTTGTGTTGTGATGATATGCACTTGGCAACAAACATCGTCGTAAGAGTCTAAAAGAAAAGAAATGACCAATGAAACATTGTCTTTTTTAATATAACAACTTATACTAGATACAAAACGGACTCAGAAAAGAAAAGAAATGACCAATGAAATATTGTCTTTTTTAACATAGCAACTGATCCTAGATGCAAATGGGACTCAGAAAAATCTATGACATTAACTTGTGATGTATAACTATTGTGGTGTGACATATAACTATGCAGTTTGACAGCTAATTATTGCAGTGTGACATATAACTATTATGGTGTATAACTATTTTAGTGTGATGTATAACTATTGCTGTGTGATGTAGTGTAACTATTGCAGTGTGATGTATAACTTTTGCACACTTTTAAAAAAGAAATTTAAAAAAAATGATAATACCAAGTACCGGTAACTAAAATTCAATATTAAAAATTACAGATTTCATCATTTCATATAATCATTTTTTAATCACTAGCTTTTAACAATATTTTAAAAAGTAATTTTCAAGATGGAGAAAAAAAAAAGGGGGGGGGGGAGAGAGAGAGAGTGAGAGACAGATGGGATGGGTGTAATCCGATAGATTCCCCTCCAGAAGACAGTATCAGTAAGGAAGAAAAAATTTTGTCAACTCCAAACAAGGCTTGTAAGAACACAACTGGATGGGCCAATCTAAGGCCTCCTTTTCATCAGTGTTTGGGCAAAGGTTGGCGAGTAGTATAACTGTCACTAGGGGCAATAGGCATGATGATACAGTTCTGCGCCCTCAAAACCAAGTAAGTTAGTTTGACTGGTTAAGTTGGGGTTTCAGGGGAAATACCATAGAACTCACCAAGTTGTCTCGGGACCAGGTGGTGGATGTTGTAATGCTGCAAGAGACATTTAAGGAAAAACATAGGAAAAAAAATTATAGGATATTCTGTGCAGAGGTGCAAATACACCAAGTGTCAAGGGACAGCCACCCTCATCAAGAACTCACTCACAGTGGAACTTGTTAAAAATCTTGGTGGGACAATCTCATCATTGAATTAGTTTGATCTGTTAATAATTCCTTTACTATGACAGACATTGAAACAAACTTGGATCCTATGGGACTGCCTAACCTAATGCCCTACTTAATTCATTAGTACAATAATAGTTTCAGCAGAACTAGATCTAAAGGCAAAGGTCAGCCTGAAAGCGCTTCATGCAATTGGTAGTGATCACCAACCCATCCAGACTAACATAGATGATAGGCAGATCAAAACCAAAAGACATTTTGCTTATACACAAATACGGGGAAGTCAGACTGGAGTGCGTTCTTAAAAATCAAACAAAAGTTCTTAGAACTAGAGTTACTAATACTAGAACCACTACTTTGGAGTTCTGAAAGTCAGAATCTGGATGGACATATGGTGCTTTATAACTTTTTAGTAGGCTACTTGTAGGCCATGTAACTTATGGCAGAGCAGGCCTGTAGCCTGTACTGTACTATACTAATTACTATACCCTATATTATAATATAAGAATACTATACTATATTGACTATATACTATAATATACTAATTAGGCTAATACTTATTAAAATTAGGCCTATAATAATAATAGGTCTAAGTTTGATTACTTTAATTAGTATTAGCCTAATTAGTATTTATATTATAATTAAGTATAATAATTATAATAGTTTAATTATTAATAATAGTTACAGCAGTCAGCAGTCAGTAGCAAAAAAAAATAAATCACAAATTTCTCACTCCACCTCACACACACCCTAACCTTTACACCTGTCTGTCTTTTTCAATAATAATAGTTACAGAAGTCAGCAGTCAGTAGCAAAAAAAAATAAATCACAAATTTCTCACTCCCCCCCCCTCCCCCCCCCCGTTCAGATAATTATTAAACGGCATAGAGTAACATATTCATGTGTAGGTATTTTAAATTTAAAAAAATAATTTAATTAAAGCTATGTACTTATATAAATGTCATAAATAATTGTAGGATATCACAAGCAAAGTTGATCCCTGTTATATTTGGTAACGCTCTTTAACGAGATCTGTAATAAAATCGAGATAATAATTTCAGCGAGATGACAATTAAGAGAGGTACACATTTATAGCATCCAATTCAATACTCAAATGCTGGACAGATTTGAACTTTTTTTTTGTTGTTGTTTGTTTTTGTTGATGTTTCTTAGTTCAATTCTTGCAAAAGTATTACAACACAAATTGAGTAATTTAAATCAGCTCAAAGTGGTTGAGATATGCTTATGGCATGGAGCAGAACATGACAGTCTGACATGGTCCAAGAATACATTTTTGAATAGTCAAAAATAATAGAATACTAATACTATTCTATTACATATAAATTATAGCAATAATTTTGAAACTTTGAAATATTATACGAACGTCACTTTATTGGCCAAATGCCAGATGAGTGAAGTGGGTGCACCACCAAAACCCCATGGGAAAACAACTCATAGGCAGACCTTGGCTTAGATGGGTGGATGATGTGAAAAAAGATATACAGTCTACATCAACTGGGAATCCAAGCATGCAAAAGAAAAGCATCAGTAGTTAGGTCTGAGGTGGAAGGATGTGGTGAGGCAGTTCCAGAGCCCTACATGGGTTGTAGAACCACTTCTAATGTTTTGTGCACTTTTATCTCAAAATTATTTTTTTTTTATTTAACTTGATTTAAATAATTTTGTATGACATGCTGGGTAAAAGTTAAAGTTAAACGAGGACACATGAAAATTATGAAGAAACATACAGCATACTCTGATAAAGAAGGCATATTGCCTAACGTCCATTTAATTGCCTTTTCTTTTCATTTCAAGCCCAAATATATCTTGCTCCAAAATCCTTCAAATGGCTTGAACGCAGACCAAAATTAAGTTAATGAAAATACTCATTTCAGACTGATCTCGGGTTTATTACATATCTCGGTAAGATGGGTGACCGCTCTTCACTTAAACATCAGCTCTTCAACTTGTGAGTTGTGTCTTAGGTAAACAGTCTGGCAAGACGCAATTATTATTTGGCTAAATTGAAACTTAATCATTGCCTAGTAGTAGTTTTTCCTCTCGAAAAAATTCTAACAATGTTCATAAACGTTTCTGGTAGGATCTGAGTTATTTGCCTAGGTATGCTACTTAGATTAGACAGGCCTACCCAACTGACCACTAAACTCGAGTCTTAGAGTTAGTTAGAGCTTGACACACAATTTGGTGACTCGTACTATCACTGGTCATAACTGACTACTTAATAAGTTTTTAGTAGCCTCAGTTAGCAGTAGCGGTTGAATAGGTCAAACTCATCAACTGAAGTGATTCCTTAGTTAATTATTAGTATTAGTAGACTTAGTCTTAGTAGTAAATAATTGAAATATAATTAAATTAACTTTCCAGTGTTCCAGCTTTAACTTTAATTTTAGCACTTTGGCTATTTTTAGAGAATTATTTTTTTACCTGATTCTGCCATAAAGCACCATGAAGTGATAATTTTATTTTCAGAATTAATGTGTTAGGTATTAAAAGTTTTAATTGCAACTTTAATTTTTAACGCAATTATATTATAATATATTTTAACTTATCTAGCTATGTAATATTAGTAATAATATTATCATTAAATTTAATTAATAATATATCTGTGCTCTGTTCACTAAGGCGTCCATTATCTTATAATATATATAGACTATGATACGAGACTATGACTATGATAGTAAGGGGTCGTTCACAAATTACGTCACGCTCGGGAGGGGGGTTGAGAATTTGTGACGGGGGGGAGGGTAGGGTAAAAAATTAGTGACGTTACACATTTTTAAAAAAAAAAATCTAAAATTTTCTAATTTTTAAAAATCTTTATTCAATTAGTTTTAAAAACCTTAATTTGAGTTGGAAACTGCCTCAGGTATTATAAGTACTGTGAAACTCAGTTGCTCAACCCTTCTGGACATATAAAAAAATGACGCAAAAACTGTTTTGGCCATTTTACATTCGGCTTGGTAAGACTTCGTTATTGTATGTCAGTTTTCTAATAATACTACATCTTAATCCATTATGGGAAAATGTTAAAGAATGAAATAGAAACTTAGTATAGTTATGAAAATTTTATGTAAGTTTTGAATTTTTTTTAGGTGTGTGGGGGTGTGTAAAGAGTTTGTGACAGGGAAGGAGGGGGGGGTCTGAAAATATCATTTTTGGTGTGACATAATTTGCAAAGACCCCTAAGGTAAGGTGTCTCCCTAAAAATAATACTAGTTTGGGACAACTTATTTTGAACTTCAACTTTTGCACTTATCACATGACTAATTGAAACTTTCCCTGACCAATGATCTAATGGTGTTTGCACACAGCATTTTGTATGAATAAAAGTATGAGAATAATACTATAGTAGTATAGTATATGCTAGTGACTGTGAATGACTGCCCATGACAATGTTTTCCACATGGCAATTTAAGATAATTTATAATATGAACTCTACCGGGTTTTTAAACCTCAAATTAAATATTCTTGTTTAAATGCCTTCTAAGTTCACTCTAAAATACAAGTTATCAAATATTTTTTATGCGAATAGTGATAATAATTGAATATTTCATAAGTATTGGTATCTTCCACCATTAAAAAGGGGCCGTGGTCAAAATGGGGCAGGGGACCTTATGGTAATGCATGTTGTTTAGATGAGCATAACTAATGGCCGACATGTCCTAGCTCAATGACCGTTGGCACAAGTATACATTAATATATAATGCAGAGTAAGAATTAATATGAAGGATCACGAGATGATCATATAAGACTGGTGCTGTGCTCAAGTAATGGCCTAATTTTCCATAATAATGTTTTGCCTTTTTTCTATCAACCCCAATATTAGAAATTCATAGGTATATATATATATATATAGATATATATATATAGATATATAGATATAGATAGATATAGATATATATATGAGGCATCTTTCCCTACAAAATTCGATAAGACGTTCAAAAATATATCTGCAGTTTTTAACTAGTGTGTCAACCAAAAGTATTGATTAAACTCTATACGAGCAGTTTTTAACCAGTGTAGCAGAGTCAGTGTCACAACGGGTTCACGAATGCCACCAAAGGTTGACGTGCATCATACAATTTTTTTCCCCAATGAAATTCCATTTTTGCCATCCTGTATTTTTTAACATGTTTGATGTTTTTCGGCCATACTCAATTATATTTTTTCACTGGATTTTGAAAAATAAATCTATCTGCACTCAACTGTGACGACACACTTGAAAATCTTAACTGGCAGTGCAATAAATTGGTCAACAGGAAGCTGAAATCATTCGTTATTAGTACTACAGCATTGTTCTGTTGTAACTACTTTGAGTAGTAAACCATGATTACAAATCAGTTAGTGTAATTCTTATTGTAACTTCCAATCAACACCTTATACCCATAAAGCACATATTGTAAATAATAAATAAAACTATCCACAGGTCTTTTCCCCCAATATGGAGAAAAAAGGGGCTATAAATTGACGGTAAACTTAAAAACTTTGTTAAGATGGACAAAACGTATTTCCCTTATTGCTTTAAAACACAAACCTGTATTACAATAGCCAACATCCATCCATCCATCCCTGTGGCGCTACAGCCCATGTAGGGCTTTGGCCGGCCTCACCATTTCCTTCCACTCAGACCTAACTAATGCCTTTCTTTTGCATGCTTGGACTTTCAGCTGTTGTAGATCTTTTTCCACATCATCCATCCATCTAAGCCTAGTTCTGCCTTTGAGCCTTTTTCCTCTAGGGTATTGGTGATGCACCCTCTTTGTTCCTCTGTCATTTGGCATTCTCTCTAAGTGTCCTGCCCAGCATAGCCTGTCTCTTTTTTTTTCTGCTAATATTATGGGATCCTTATATAGACTGTACAATTCATGGTTGGTTCGTATTCTCCATCCATATTCATCCTTTGTTGGTCCATATATTTTCCTCAGAACTTTTCTCTCCCATGTGTTTAATAGGTTTTCTGCCGTTTTTGTTAGGGTCCACGTTTCCCTTGCATATATTACAACTGGTCTGATTATATAAATCAGTTTTGGTCTGGTTTAATAGTTTTCTTTGTTTCTCTTGTAATGTTTTTACTTTTGAATATATTCTGACTACTGAAGTATGCTAACAGCTAGCACAATTAATTGAATAGGAAGTCTAATTACATCTAAATTTCTATCAGATTAATCATGTACATAAGTTTATGGCAAAATTCCTATTTTCAGACAAAAGATGCAATCTATCCAAATGTAACCAACCTAAAATGCGCGCACTGGGCGTGGGAGATTATTCTTGAAAATTAGGCTTATCAAGAACATGCATGCCTTAAAAACATTGATAGTTAAATGATGTAAAGGTTATAAACTATAAGTTTTTCAAATTTCTATTTTTTCAATATGGTTTTCATGCTGCTTTTTGGGGGGGATTTTTGTAGAGTTTTTGATCCCTATGGTTGGTGTTTATCATTGGGGGACTTTTGTAAAGTTTTTGATCCCTATGGTTGGTGTTTATCATTGGGGGACTTTTGTAAAGTTTTTGATCCCTATGGTTGGTGTTTATCATTGGGGGACTTTTGTAAAGTTTTTTATCCCTATTGGTTGGCATGTATCATGGGGGACTTTTGTAAAGTATTTTATCCCTATTGGTTGGCATGTATCCTGGGGGACTTTTGTAGAGTTTTTTATCCCTATTGGTTGGCATGTATCATGGGGGACTTTTGTAGAGTATTTTATCCCTATTGGTTGGCATGTATCATGGGGGACTTTTGTAGAGTTTTTTATCCCTATAGGTTGGCATGTATCCTGGGGGACTTTTGTAGAGTTTTTTATCCCTATAGGTTGGCATGTATCCTGGGGGACTTTTGTAGAGTTTTTGATCCCTATTGGTTGGCATGTATCCTGGGGGACTTTTGTAGAGTTTTTTATCCCTATAGGTTGGCATGTATCCTGGGGGACTTTTGTAGAGTTTTTTATCCCTATAGGTTGGCATGTATCCTGGGGGACTTTTGTAGAGTTTTTTATCCCTATTGGTTGGCATGTATCCTGGGGGACTTTTGTAGAGTTTTTTATCCCTATAGGTTGGCATGTATCCTGGGGGACTTTTGTAGAGTATTTTATCCCAATAGGTTGGCATGTATCATGAAATACAAATTGTTATAAAAAGGGTTACTGAAAATTTTCTCAACAAAGAATCTACAGTGTACAGTAATTTCTAAGTAATATGACACATGTAGTACAATTCAATAAATCTGATATAACAGGCCTGCACAACATAGGGCCCGCCAGCATCCACTTTGTGGCCCGTGATGTAACGAAATATTCTATTTTATTATTATTTTCTTAATATCTTTACCCCCTTTCTTTCAGCTCGTACAAGTTTTTTAGAAAGTATAATGACCTGCCTTACATTTTGAGTTGTGCAGGCCTGTAATATAATAATAATTGACCTGGACACTAAAGCTAGATGAACCAGCCAATGTTTTAGTGTGGGTTGTATTTTGGAATGTTAGAAATGAGTTTTTCTGTGCCTCAAAATTGTTCAAAGACTGAGCTCTATTATATAGTATAAACTTGTCTAGAAAGTAGACAACTATTTTATTATTATGGCAAAATATGGCTTCAGCTTGGAGTAAGTTGATTGGGAAAGTAGTGCATCAGTTGACAAGGCCAAACTATAATTTATAATATCCCGCAAGAGAAAAAATAAGCTGAATGAAAATACAGACTGATGGAATGTGCTACACTTAACATTAAGTATGGTACCGAGTACAGATAATTTTTACAAACTACAAAAACGGGTACAGTTAATGTCCATCTTATCTTTATGTTTGCTCAAGCTCAATTGTATGTAAGTAAATACTTGAAATTGTAATCTGAAGTAAATTATTTAGTCTGAAAAAAGAAAGACCCTAACTTTGTACTAATTGTAGGCCCTAATTCTAATACTAATAGTGTACTAATTGTACCATTGTAGGCCCTAATAGTACACCAATTGCACAATCTCTTTAGTGTATGTACTAAAGTTATTTACATATTCCCCCCTAAACTCAAACGTACATATTCGTATAGCCATTTATCAGAGTGGGAAATTCTAAAACTAAAATATAAAAGTAAACAGATTTAGACTTCCTAAAACTATGCTAGATTTATGAGCAAACATAGCTCAAACATTTGCTATTAAAATAAATGTTAAGTTGAACATTAAAAAGGAAATGTACTCTATCAACAGGAAGTATGACAGAATATACTCTCTAAACATAATGTACTCTATCAACAGGAAGTGTGACAGAATATACTCTCTAAACATAATGTACTCTATCTATCAACAGGAAGTGTGACAGAATATACTCTCTAAACATATTGTACTCTATCTATCAACAGGAAGCGTGACAGAATATACTCTCTAAAAATTCACTGGAAAAAAATTTCGTTATCATTTTAAGTTACTTGAATTATTAGTACCGTATTATTAATGATTCATGTCTAAATAGGGACGACTGATGTAAAGTATATTAACAAGTATTTTTCCTATCTTTCAGGTGAACAAAGTAAAAAGATGTCATTATTTCTTACCAGATAACGTGGAGCAAATTATCATCATGGATGACGATACTCTTTTAAATGGCGGACCACAAGGCTCTAGTGGGGAAGCTAGTGTCGTTCTTCTAGATTTCTCCCAAAAGTTAAGTCTTGTGGATGATGGAGAAGATGTTAGACCACAGAGAATTGTTGTGGATGATGGAGAAGATGTTAGACCTCAGAGAACTGTTTCAGAGACTTGTAATTTACTGGATACAAATGATGAACAAAGATTAGTTTCCCCGAATATTGAAATAGCATCAGAAAAATCAACTGTAGCCGCGCCCAATGAAGGTGAAGAACAGATGAAGTTCACATGTTCCTGTGGTGAGAGGTTTGACAAGTCTGTGCAGCTGGCATCACACAGACGTTGGTCATGTAGGCTTAAAGAAAAAACAGCACAATGCGAAGTCTGCAACAACTGGTTCGCCTCGGATGCGGGCTTGAGGAGGCACATGAAACATGCCCATGGTGGGATCGTCAGCTGTGACAGTTGCAACTTGCGCTTCCCCAATAAAATTAAATTGACGCACCATTGGATGGAGGCCCACCATGATGACAGTGTGGAGGAATCCAAGTCCCTCAAGTGTTACGTGTGCGGGGATACGAATTTCGATAGTAAATTTGAACTGGAATGTCACCTGGTTGTTCACAAGTATGAGAAACACCAGGAAAAGTTGTCTCAGCATGGACATTGGCCGCACCAGACTCCTTGTTCCCCTTACCCTCCACCCTGTTTGAGACGAACGCTGCGCCAACATCTTAGACCACGCTGGCCATTTTTCCCCTTTCACCGCCCACCTTTTCCCTTCCATCACCCGCCACATTTTCCGTTTCTGCATCACATTCCTTTCTCCCCACCTGGTGCTGCTTCTTCAGCGCCCAGGATGGAACGAGCAAACCCGCCCGGCTTAAGCACTGCAGATGAATCTGTTTTTACCTCTGTACACGGCACACCACCCCAGCCCCCTCGACATGATCACACCTATATAGAGCCCACTGACACGCCTGCATTCTTCCCACCCCATCTCTTCAAGCACCACCAGCACCACAGGTCACATGGTAAGATCAAGTGGAAGAAGTATCTGAAACTCATGAAGAAAGGGATAGTACCCCCCCTGCAGATGGATCCACAGTACACAAAACTATCTGATGTGGATGAGTGTCAGTCTAGCAATACTTCGAAAAATGTGGATGCTGACAAATGTGAATTTAAAATTGCCTGCAAATTCTGCGATAAGGTTATTCAAAGGAACAAGGTGAATTGGCACCAGCGTCGTGAGTGTCCAGTTCTTTCTGTCCATCGGTGCTCTGTGTGCGACAGGGTTTTTAGGAAAAGACACTTTCTGATAAGACACATGCACGAACAGAACCATTACAATGTGAATGGCCAGACGGCCAACAGTTTGGCCACATCCTCCGATGCAGTGTCCAGCAGCCTCTCTGTTCTTCAGGACAAAATGAACACGTCACTTCAGCTGCTCAATGTCTCAGCCACACCAGCCATGCGGGTTGAAGCTGATGATGAACTGGCTGCTAAGACTGAGTCTGATTCATGTGCGCTGAAGAGTGATGAAGAGTGTAGAGAAAGTGGTGTCGATCGCCCAATGACTAAAGACATTGGTAGAGTTGATTACATGAAAAGTGATGTAGAATGTAGAGAAAGTGGTGTCCAACCCCCAATGACTAAAGCCATTGAAAGAGTTCAGTGCAGCATTTGTAGACTGTATTATCACAGCAGAAACCAGCTTTTTGAACATTTAAAAGATCACATCAATCAGGTCCTCACTATTCAAAAAGTCCAAGAATGGACATTGAAGTCCTCAGATTATTTCTTCCTCACTGACGCTGATGATGACCATGACAGAGAAACAGTGACGTCTGCCACGACAAGCACCAGTTGTCTGGACTCTGAGATTACATCGACCACGGACGCGACAGTCAATTTTTCTAGTTTAGACTCTACGATATCTGCTGACCCCAAGTGGTCCAAGCCGCACAGAAAACGAAGCGGCCATCGTCATAAGGGAGATGTTCTCATCTGTGAATTTTGCAGTGAACAATTTGGTTTCCGCAAGGACCTCCATTTTCACATGGAGACCAAACACAAAGACAGCACGTTAAAATGTCCAGTCTGTAAGAAGAAATTCAGCTGGAAGAAACGTGGCAAGTTTTATGAGAGGCATCTCAACTCGCATTATGGGGTCAAGGTGTTTAAACACAAGTGTGAAACCTGCGGAAAGACATTTCTAGAAAATTCCAAACTGCGCGCTCACATGTCTCTCCACAACACGGAGCTGCTCCACAGGTGCGCGGTGTGTAAGAAAGGTTATGCAAATAAATCTAGTTTAGTACGGCACGAGCGGAAGCACACAGGAGTCAAACCGTACCAGTGTCAAGTATGTTCAGAGAGTTTCATGGAGAAGCGCGAGTTGCTCCGCCATTCCACCACACATACAGGTGTGGCCCCCTTCAGCTGCAGCGAGTGTGGTCAAGGGTTTACTCTGAAGACATCTTACATGTCTCACATGAAGAAGAAACATTTTAAGCCTTAGCAATTACGCCTTAAACAATTAATACTTATTGTTTTACAGCAATGTAGAAGTGGGGTGACTTTGGCCTGTTTGGAACTTTAGAGTCTTATGAACTATTAGTTACAGAATAGTGTTATGAACTACAGAATAGTGTTATGAACTATTAGTTACAGAATAGTGTTATGAACTATTAGTTACAGAATAGTGTTATGAACTATTAGTTACAGAATAGTGATATGAACTATTAGTTACAGAATAGTGTTATGAACTATTAGTTACAGAATAGTGTTATGAACTATTAGTTACAGAATAGTGTTATGAACTATTAGTTACAGAATATATCTTCATGCAAACAATATAAACTATTGAGCCCCAATTTATAGCTTATGTTTTTTGTTAATTGTAATTTCAAGGAGATGAAAATTTTTTCCTTAAACATATTATTAATGTGTCACTGGAGTCTTATCATGCAGGTATAAATAAAAGGATTTTTTTTGCTTCAACTGAAGTAGTCAGGCAAATTTATTTTTCATGAACGTTTAGAAAAGAAATGCGAATCAAGAAATATACTTTTGTATTGTTGTAGACTCCCTAAATTCTTATGACAATGTGTCTCCTTGCAACATTGATTATTAAAATTTTTCCCATCTGACTGGGCACCGCTGGTCATCTGACTGGGCACCGCTGGTCATCTGACTGGCCATAACATTTATTTTTTTGAAATTGTCATTCTTATTATACATGCAATACTTTGAGCCTATCAGGTCATAACCAGTATTATCTGTAGACATATTTGTGTACCATTTCTAGTAAATAAAGGTGAAGGATCATAGATACAACTTTAGATGTTTTTAGACAAAGCGAAGCATTAAGTTTAATGCATTTTCTTATTATTTTATATATCATCATTCTTTTACTCCATCATTCTTCTAATGTTTCCTTCTTCTGTGTACTTAAATAAATAGAATGACATTAGACATTAGAGTTAGGCTATTTCACCCCTCCCCCCTTTTCCTTAGAGATGTTACAAGTGACAGTATGTTTTCATCCCCTCATATTGTTATAAATGACAGCATGTGTTCATCCCCACTCTTATTGTTATAAATGACAGCATGTATGCATCCCCATTTAGTTTGTTTCCAACTACCATTGACTGTATTCCATGTGATAAATTACAGAGAAGCATTATTACCTTACATTTCATTTGTTTTTATTTATCCACTTTCAACTGTGGTCAACACGCCCTAGCCCTGGAGGGACAGTGGGTCTATCATTTGACCTGCTTGCTTGTGCCTGGTTGTTGGCCCGCTTGTGCCTGGTTGTAGGCCCGGACAGTCAACTACTAGTTACTTTCTTACTCACACAGTCAAATAGCATTATTATAATTAAATTTTCTTTAAAAAATATTGATTTAGATGTCCTGGGACTGTGTACATGACTGGAACTCCAACAGTTTTTTAAGCATAAAATATATTTCTAAAGATTTTTATCAATTTTCAATTATACTGTACCAGGTGAATTTTTGTGTGAAGTTGTATTTATATTGTGTATTCTTTTGAGTTGTACTAGGATATAATATATTTATTTCTGAAACTTTCTATAATATGACTGTGTGTGATCATGTGACTGTGTGTGATCATGTGACTGTGTGATCAAGGTGGAAGATTAAACAATAAAACACCAACAAACTTATTTTATTAATACAGCTGTGTTTTTGCCCATCATTTCTTGATTAAAATAAAAGAAATAAAGCTTTCAAATAAGTGGTTCTCAAACTCTTTCTGGCTACTGCTTTCTTAGGACCATCATTGTCAGAAGTACAAGTTTAAATGACCCACTATGGTAGATCATTACACAACTAAATAATGTATGAGTGTAACATTACACAACTAAATTTAAGAGTAACTACCATATTTTCGCGCATATAAGACACCCCCGCGCAGGTTTTGACAATTTGTGTAAAAAATATTTTACATCAGATGCATCCGTATGTCATATGCAGGTTTTGTATGTAAGATGCAGGTTTTGACAATTGGTGTCAAGAAAAATGACATAAGACGCACAAGGCCTAGCAATCAGCTGCACTCAGCAACTTATATCCAGTAGTTTCCTTTCCTTTTTTTACATAAATGAAAATTTGTCCAATGTTTCATCACCCGTCGGAAGTAAACACAGCTTTATTACCATTTTTTTTGTTTACTGTTATATCAAAGAATTAACTGAGATGGGACCGCAAAGATTATTGTTTCTTCTTATCTGCCTCCAGGCCAATAGTACCTGGTTTGAGTACCTGGTATCTAGATTCTAGCAACACTAAACACCAGATTTAAAGGCCGCTTCATAGATCTGCTAGGCTAAGTCTTCAGCCAGTGGGATTACATAGACCAATAAATGCAGATGTATGCGGTTAGCATATATAAACATGGAAATAATCTCTTGTTACAGTATATATAAATGAGACACATCGAATTATAAGACGCACCCATATATGACACACCCTGGGTGCGGGGTATGTAAAACTTTATATAAGATGCGTTTTATATATGCAAAAATACGATAAATGTAAGAGTGTAACAATATTTGAACACTGCACCAGAAATTGTATACAATATTTTACTTCTGTTAATTCAAGAGTAAGCCGATTCGTTGGATCAAGGGTCATCTTAGCGTTTTTAAAGTGTACATTATTTTATATACAAGGTTGTAGAAATTTAATGTCTTTTCACTGCTTGATTCTTAACGCCCTGTATGAATATAATGTGTTCAATGATTAATTCTTGAGGCGATGCATGAACGGGTTTAGTAAAGGAATAGCTTTTTCTTTTAATGCCTGGTTTGGCTCTGCACATTTTTATGCCATTTCTTTGCACAACGCTGAATGAGCACAATGAAAACGCTGAATGACCTCAATGAAAACGCTGAATGACCACAATGAAACCGCCTACCATCATACATAATGGGGACTATGACACAAGAAGCCTTTTTTTCTTGCCATCTGCCACATAGAATGAGATACAAAAATTTCATACCGTAACCAAAACTAAAAAATCACTAATTGCTCAGACTCTTGTTATGTAGCATATTTAATTAATCACAAAATACTACCAACAAGCATCTTGAATCAAACCGTTCTCTTATAGCTCAGACGGGCTTGGAAATGAGTATAACTTGAGACGGCCGAATTTGCGCTGTAATATAAGTTAATTTTAACCAGCAAACACAAATTCGTTTTTACTGAATATAGCAAATATATCAGAGGTAAAAGCAATGTCATGTAATGTAAGCACCAATAGAAGTACTTGTGCCAACTAGTATCTGATTGATACTATTATATTTTTGTTTGAAGTAAAGTTGCAGTAAAAAAAGGGACACATCACAATTCTAGATGACATTAACATAATATATAATATAAAAAAGGCATTAAGTTGATTCAGAGAATCCAGTAATTGTGGATAACATAATATAAAGCATCGAAATAGAGTGTATCCAATAATTAAAGATTTAAAATTTGAGTACAAGTAGATATATAAAAGTAATTAAGTAACACCAATAATTGTAGATATATAAAACTAGTTGACAACTATAATTATAGATACTGGTATATAAAAGTAATTAAATGAAAATGACACCAATAATTATCGATATCATATAAAAGTAATTAAGTAACACCAATAATTATAGATATAATATAAAAGTAATTAAGTAACACCAATAATTATAGATATAATATAAAAGTAATTAAGTAACACCAATAATTATAGATATCATATAAAAGTAATTAAGTAACACCAATAATTATAGATATAATATAAAAGTAATTAAGTAACACCAATAATTATAGATATATAAAAGTAATTAAGTAACACCAATAATTATAGATATCATATAAAAGTAATTAAATAACACAAATAATTATAGATATCATATAAAAGTAATTAAGTAACACCAATAATTATAGATATATAAAAGTAATTAAGTAACACCAATAATTATAGATATAATATAAAAGTAATTAAGTAACACCAATAATTATAGATATCATATAAAAGTAATTGAGTAACACCAATAATTATAGATATCATATAAAAGTAATTAAGTAACACCAATAATTATAGATATCATATAAAAGTAATTGAGGTTATCCAATAATGATTGTTTTTAAAACACAGCTGTACAAAAAAAGTAAGTACCAAAAATAATTGTTTTAAAATTTGAGACAAGTACTGGCTCATGTGAATGTCAATTAATATGTAGTTGTTATGGTTGTACAAATCACTTGAAGTAAATTAAACTTTTTTCAACAGCTTGTTCCCTGCAGTCATCAAGTGCTATTCTTAGCAACACAACCAATCATACTTGTTTCTGCACATTTAATCTTTTGACGGTTCCAAGACGGCCGTCAATCTCCAACAGCTCACCTGTGTAAGGAAACAAAGTCAATATTATTGACTCGGAAAAGTAATTATTTATGGACTGGTTTGTCCAAAAGTAAATTATAAGACTCAAATTCAATTGGACTGGAAGGACAAGCCAGTGTTTTTGTGTTGAGGGAGAATTATTACATACTCAATGCTTGTACTTCAGTAGATCAAAATCTCCCAACTTATTTGGGTTTAAATTAAATAAATTTTCTTAACTGCCGCTCATCAGTGTATAACAGTTACATCGGAATATAATATAAAAGATACATCACAATATAATATAAAATATACATATCAATATAATATAACAGTTACATAAATAGATTTTGGAAACAACGTATTGGGGAAAACTGGCTCAAATAAACTGAACTATCCTGAGTTTAGTATTGATGTAGCATTGCATACACTGAACTATCCTGAGTTAAGTATTGATGTAGCATTGCATACACTGAACTATCCTGAGTTAAGTATTGATGTAGCATTGCATACTCTGAACTAACCTGAGTTTAGTATTGATGTAGCATTGCATACACTGAACTATCCTGAGTTTAGTATTGATGTAGCATTGCATACACTGAACTATCCTGAGTTTAGTATTGATGTAGCATTGCATACACTGAACTAACCTGAGTTTAGTATTGATGTAGCATTGCATACACTGAACTATCCTGAGTTTAGTATTGATGTAGCATTGCCTACACTGAACTATCCTGAGTTTAGTATTGATGTAGCATTGCATACACAGAACTAACCTGAGTTTAGTATTGATGTAGCATTGCATACACTGAACTATCCTGAGTTTAGTATTGATGTAGCATTGCCTACACTGAACTAACCTGAGTTAAGTATTGATGTAGCATTGCATACACTGAACTAACCTGAGTTTAGTATTGATGTGGCATTGCCTACACTGAACTAACCTGAGTTTAGTATTGATGTGGCATTGCCTACACTGAACTAACCTGAGTTTAGTATTGATGTGGCATTGCCTACACTGAACTAACCTGAGTTTAGTATTGATGTGGCATTGCCTACACTGAACTAACCTGAGTTTAGTATTGATGTGGCATTGCCTACACTAAACTAACCTGAGTTTAGTATTGATGTGGCATTGCCTACACTAAACTAACCTGAGTTTAGTATTGATGTGGCATTGCCTACACTGAACTAACCTGAGTTAAGTATTGATAATTGATGTGGCATTGCCTACACTGAACTAACCTGAGTTAAGTATTGATAAATGATGTGACATTGCCTACACTGAACTAACCTGAGTTAAGTATTGATGTGGCATTGCCTACACTGAACTAACCTGAGTTAAGTATTGATGTGGCATTGCCTACACTGAACTAATCTGAGTTAAGTATTGATGTAGCATTGCCTAAACTGCACTAACCTGAGTTTAGTATTGATGTGGCATTGCCTACACTGAACTAACCTGAGTTAAGTATTGATGTGGCATTGCCTACACTAAACTAACCTGAGTTTAGTATTGATGTAGCATTGCCTACACTGAACTAACCTGAGTTAAGTATTGATGTAGCATTGCATACACTGAACTATCCTGAGTTAAGTATTGATGTGGCATTGCCTACACTGAACTAACGTGAGTTAAGTATTGATGTAGCATTGCCTACACTGAACGAACCTGATTTAAGTATCGATGTTGCATTGCCTACACTGAACTAACCTGAGTTTAGTATTGATGTGGCATTGCCTACACTGAACTAACCTGAGTTTAGTATTGATGTGGCATTGCCTACACTAAACTAACCTGAGTTTAGTATTGATGTGGCATTGCCTACACTGAACTAACCTGAGTTTAGTATTGATGTGGCATTGCCTACACTGAACTAACCTGAGTTAAGTATTGATGTGGCATTGCCTACACTGAACTAAACTGAGTTAAGTATTGATGTGGCATTGCCTACACTGAACTAACCTGAGTTTAGTATTGATGTGGCATTGCCTACACTGAACTATCCTGAGTTTAGTATTGATGTGGCATTGCCTACACTGAACTAACCTGAGTTTAGTATTGATGTGGCATTGCCTACACTGAACTAACCTGAGTTTAGTATTGATGTGGCATTGCCTACACTGAACTAACCTGAGTTTAGTATTGATGTGGCATTGCCTACACTGAACTAACCTGAGTTTAGTATTGATGTGGCATTGCCTACACTGAACTAACCTGAGTTTAGTATTGATGTGGCATTGCCTACACTGAACTAACCTGAGTTAAGTATTGATGTAGCATTGCCTACACTAAACTAACCTGAGTTTAGTATTGATGTGGCATTGCCTACACTGAACTAACCTGATAAGTATTGATGTGGCATTGCCTACACTGAACTAACCTGAGTTAAGTATTGATAATTGATGTGGCATTGCCTACACTGAACTAACCTGAGTTAAGTATTAATAAATGATGTGGCATTGCCTACACTGAACTAACCTGAGTTAAGTATTGATGTGGCATTGCCTACACTGAACTAACCTGAGTTAAGTATTGATGTCGCATTGCCTACACTGAACTAACATGAGTTAAGTATTGATGTAGCATTGCCTAAACTGCACTAACCTGAGTTAAGTATTGATGTGGCATTGCCTACACTGAACTAACCTGAGTTAAGTATTGATGTGGCATTTCCTACACTAAACTAACCTGGGTTTAGTATTGATGTAGCATTGCCTACACTGAACTAACCTGAGTTAAGTATTGATGTAGCATTGCATACACTGAACTATCCTGAGTTAAGTATTGATGAGGCATTGCCTACACTGAACTAACCTGAGTTAAGAATTGATGTAGCATTGCCTACACTGAACGAACCTGATTTAAGTATCGATGATGCATTGCCTACACTGAACTAACCTGAGTTTAGTATTGATGTGGCATTGCCTACACTGAACTAACCTGAGTTAAGTATTGATGTGGCATTGCCTACACTGAACTAACCTGAGTTAAGTATTGATGTGGCATTGCCTACACTGAACTAAACTGAGTTAAGTATTGATGTGGCATTTCCTACACTGAACTAACCTGAGTTTAGTATTGATGTGGCATTGCCTACACTGAACTAACCTGAGTTTAGTATTGATGTGGCATTGCCTACACTGAACTAACCTGAGTTTAGTATTGATGTGGCATTGCCTACACTGAACTAACCTGAGTTTAGTATTGATGTGGCATTGCCTACACTGAACTAACCTGAGTTTAGTATTGATGTGGCATTGCCTACACTGAACTAACCTGAGTTTAGTATTGATGTGGCATTGCCTACACTGAACTAACCTGAGTTTAGTATTGATGTGGCATTGCCTACACTGAACTAACCTGAGTTTAGTATTGATGTGGCATTGCCTACACTGAACTAACCTGAGTTTAGTATTGATGTGGCATTGCCTACACTGAACTAACCTGAGTTTAGTATTGATGTGGCATTGCCTACACTGAACTAACCTGAGTTTAGTATTGATGTGGCATTGCCTACACTGAACTAACCTGAGTTTAGTATTGATGTGGCATTGCCTACACTGAACTAACCTGAGTTTAGTATTGATGTGGCATTGCCTACACTGAACTAACCTGAGTTTAGTATTGATGTGGCATTGCCTACACTGAACTAACCTGAGTTTAGTATTGATGTGGCATTGCCTACACTGAACTAACCTGAGTTTAGTATTGATGTGGCATTGCCTACACTGAACTAACCTGAGTTTAGTATTGATGTGGCATTGCCTACACTGAACTAACCTGAGTTTAGTATTGATGTGGCATTGCCTACACTGAACTAACCTGAGTTTAGTATTGATGTGGCATTGCCTACACTGAACTAACCTGAGTTTAGTATTGATGTGGCATTGCCTACACTGAACTAACCTGAGTTTAGTATTGATGTGGCATTGCCTACACTGAACTAACCTGAGTTTAGTATTGATGTGGCATTGCCTACACTGAACTAACCTGAGTTTAGTATTGATGTGGCATTGCCTACACTGAACTAACCTGAGTTTAGTATTGATGTGGCATTGCCTACACTGAACTAACCTGAGTTTAGTATTGATGTGGCATTGCCTACACTGAACTAACCTGAGTTTAGTATTGATGTGGCATTGCCTACACTGAACTAACCTGAGTTTAGTATTGATGTGGCATTGCCTACACTAAACTAACCTGAGTTTAGTATTGATGTGGTATTGCCTACACTGAACTAACCTGAGTTTAGTATTGATGTGGCATTGCCTACACTGAACTAACCTGAGTTTAGTATTGATGTGGCATTGCCTACACTGAACGAACCTGAGTTAAGTATTGATGTAGCATTGCCTACACTAAACTAACCTGAGTTTAGTATTGATGTGGCATTGCCTACACTGAACTAACCTGATAAGTATTGATGTGGCATTGCCTACACTGAACTAACCTGAGTTAAGTATTGATAATTGATGTGGCATTGCCTACACTGAACTAACCTGAGTTAAGTATTAATAAATGATGTGGCATTGCCTACACTGAACTAACCTGAGTTAAGTATTGATGTGGCATTGCCTACACTGAACTAACCTGAGTTTAGTATTGATGTGGCATTGCCTACACTGAACTAACCTGAGTTAAGTATTGATGTGGCATTGCCTACACTGAACTAACCTGAGTTAAGTATTGATGTGGCATTGCCTACACTTAACTAATCTGAGTTAAGTATTGATGTGGCATTGCCTACACAAACTAACCTGAGTTAAGTATTGATGTGGCATTGCCTACACTTATCTAACCTGAGTTAAGTATTGATGTGGCATTGCCTACACTGATCTAACCTGAGTTAAGTATTGATGTGGCATTGCCTACACTGAACTAACCTGAGTTTAGTATTGATGTGGAATTGCCTACACTGAACTAACCTGAGTTTGGTATTGATGTGGCATTGCCTACACTGAACTAACCTGAGTTAAGTATTGATGTAGCATTGCCTACACTGAACTAACCTGAGTTAAGTATTGATGTGGCATTGCATACACTGAACTATCCTGAGTTAAGTATTGATGTGGCATTGCCTACACTGAACTAACCTGAGTTAAGTATTGATGTAGCATTGCCTACACTGAACGAACCTGATTTAAGTATCAATGTTGCATTGCCTACACTGAACTAACCTGAGTTTAGTATTGATGTGGCATTGCCTACACTAAACTAACCTGAGTTTAGTATTGATGTGGTATTGCCTACACTGAACTAACCTGAGTTTAGTATTGATGTGGCATTGCCTACACTGAACTAACCTGAGTTAAGTATTGATGTGGCATTGCCTACACTGAACTAACCTGAGTTAAGTATTGATGTGGCATTGCCTACACTGAACTAACCTGAGTTTAGTATTGATGTGGTATTGCCTACACTGAACTAACCTGAGTTTAGTATTGATGTGGCATTGCCTACACTGAACTAACCTGAGTTTAGTATTGATGTGGCATTGCCTACACTGAACTAACCTGAGTTTAGTATTGATGTGGCATTTCCTACACTAAACTAACCTGAGTTTAGTATTGATGTGGTTTTTCCTACACTGAACTAACCTAAGTTTAGTATTGATGTGGCATAGCCTACAATGAACTAACCTGAGTTAAGTATTGATGTGGCATTGCCTACACTGAACTAACCTGAGTTAAGTATTGATGTGGCATTGCCTACACTGAACTAACCTGAGTTAAGTATTGATGTGGCATTGCCTACACTTAACTAACCTGAGTTAAGTATTGATGTGGCATTGCCTACACTGAACTAACCTGAGTTTAGTATTGATGTGGCATTGCCTACACTGAACTAACCTGAGTTTAGTATTGATGTGGCATTGCCTACACTGAACTAACCTGAGTTTAGTATTGATGTGGCATTGCCTACACTGAACTAACCTGAGTTTAGTATTGATGTGGCATTGCCTACACTGAACTAACCTGAGTTTAGTATTGATGTGGCATTGCCTACACTGAACTAACCTGAGTTTAGTATTGATGTGGCATTGCCTACACTGAACTAACCTGAGTTTAGTATTGATGTGGCATTGCCTACACTGAACTAACCTGAGTTTAGTATTGATGTGGCATTGCCTACACTGAACTAACCTGAGTTTAGTATTGATGTGGCATTGCCTACACTGAACTAACCTGAGTTTAGTATTGATGTGGCATTGCCTACACTGAACTAACCTGAGTTTAGTATTGATGTGGCATTGCCTACACTGAACTAACCTGAGTTTAGTATTGATGTGGCATTGCCTACACTGAACTAACCTGAGTTTAGTATTGATGTGGCATTGCCTACACTGAACTAACCTGAGTTTAGTATTGATGTGGCATTGCCTACACTGAACTAACCTGAGTTTAGTATTGATGTGGCATTGCCTACACTGAACTAACCTGAGTTTAGTATTGATGTGGCATTGCCTACACTGAACTAACCTGAGTTTAGTATTGATGTGGCATTGCCTACACTGAACTAACCTGAGTTAAGTATTGATGTGGCATTGCCTACACTGAACTAACCTGAGTTAAGTATTGATGTGGCATTGCCTACACTTAACTAACCTGAGTTAAGTATTGATGTGGCATTGCCTACACAAACTAACCTGAGTTAAGTATTGATGTGGCATTGCCTACACTGATCTAACCTGAGTTAAGTATTGATGTGGCATTGCCTACACTGATCTAACATGAGTTAAGTATTGATGTGGCATTGCCTACACTGAACTAACCTGAGTTTAGTATTGATGTGGTATTGCCTACACTGAACTAACCTGAGTTTAGTATTAATGTGGCATTGCCTACACTGAACTAACCTGAGTTAAGTATTGATGTGGCATTGCCTACACAAACTAACCTGAGTTAAGTATTGATGTGGCATTGCCTACATTGACTATGCAAGGGATGCCATACTCTCTGGCCACCACAGCTCCTGTGAAATTAAATGAACTGAATGTTACAACATACAAAAAATATGATACATATAATATCAGGCTACAAGTATTGGAGGTGAACACCTTAAATTTCTCTTGGGGAAATCTTTCATTTTTATCATACAGTTGGTCATACAGTTGGTCATACAGTTGGTCATACAGTTGGTCGTACAGTTGGTCATACAGTTGGTCATACAGTTGGTCATACAGTTGGTCATACAGTTGGTCATACAGTTGGTCATACAGTTGGTCATACAGTTGGTCATACAGTTGGTCATACAGTTGGTCATACAGTTGGTCCTTTAAGTAATGGCATAGTAAACTCTCCGACACTTTTTTTAACTTGGGCTCGTTTCCTGTTAGTAATTCCTTTGGTTTTGTTCATTTGATTTCTAGAGTTATTATATAAAAAATATGTCATAAGCCATACTGTACTCACACCTAAAGGAAATGTAAATAATACAAATGTCATGCTATATGTCATACACCTTAAAGCAATGGTAAATAATACAAATGTCATGTTATATGTCATACACCTAAAAGCAATAGTAATAATACAAATGTCGTGTCATAAAAGACTTACCATGTGATATAAGACCACCTAGTTCTGTTATGAGTCCACCAATAAGTGGGAAGTAAGGAGACCATCCAACGTCAGTACTGCTGACCACAAGGATGTCGCCAGACTAGCAGATTAAGCAATGACATCATCAGACTAGCAGATTAAGCAATGACATCAGACTAGCAAATTAAGCAGTACCATCATCAAACTAGCACATTTAACAATTATTTATGATTATTTTAAGATTCCATAAATGTATATCAAATCTAAAAAAATATTTATTCCATTTAGGACTTCATTTTTAGAATGACAGCCAGCCTACAAATGTGGCAATCAATATTTTCTCTTCTATCAAACCATGTTGTCACTCAAGATACGTCCTTATGTTAAAATGACAGTCCCATTACCTTGATGACAGATGCTTGGTCCAAACTGAGCACCACCCTCGCTGGCCCGGTCACTTGACCTTGACTCACTGGCATACCTGGTGTTAATATCCGTTTATTAACATAATGATTGTGACTATTTATATAAAAAAAAAAATGTTTAGAGACTTAAATGCCCATAAAAATAATTGTAGCACAGAGACTGTCATTGTTAGGCATACAGGTAAAGCATTTAGTAATATTTAGGTATATCTAGTACATGAATATCTAGTACATGAATGTCTAGAACAGGAATATCTAGTACTGTAATATCCAGTACAGGAATATCTAGTACTGTAATATCCAGTACAGGAATGTCTAGTACTGTAATATCTAGTACAGGAATAACTAGAACTGTAATATCTAGAACAGGAATATCTAGTACAGGAATATCTAGTACAGGAATATCTAGAACAGGAATATCTAGTACAGTAATATCCAGTAAAGGAATATCCAGTACAGTAATATCTAGAACAGGAATATCGAGTATGTAATATCTAGAAGAGGAATATCTAGTACAGTAATATCTAGTACAGGAATATCTAGTACTGTAATATCTAGAACAGGAATATCTAGTACAGTAATATCTAGTACAGTAATATCTAGTACAGGAATATCTAGAACAGGAATATCTAGTACAGTAATATCCAGTAAAGGAATATCCAGTACAGTAATATCTAGAACAGGAATATCGAGTACTGTAATATCTAGTACAGGAATATCTAGTACAGTAATATCTAGTACAGTAATATCTAGTACAGGAATATCTAGTACTGTAATATCTAGAAAAGGAATATCTAGTACTGTAATATCTAGTACAGGAATATCTAGTACTGTAATATCTAGTAAAGGAATATCTAGAAGAGGAATATCTAGTACTGTAATATCTAGTACAGGAATTTCTAGGAGAGTAATATCTAGTACTGTAATATCTAGTACAGGAATATCTAGAAGAGGAATATCTAGTACAGAAATATCTAGAAGAGGAATATCTAGTACAGGAATATCCAGTACAGGAATATCTAGTACTGTAATATCTAGAACAGGAATATCTTATGAAGGAATATTTAGCACTGAAATATACATGAAAATCTAGTACTGCATAATCTTTAAAAAGGAATACATTGTACAATAATATATTCTACTGTAATATATTGTTCAGTTACATAATATGTTCAGCAATATTTTTATAATACCCAACAATGGAAATATCTAGCCCCTAGCTGTGATACCTTTGAGACACTCTACATTGGCAGTATCAGCACGACTTGTGTTGACATCAATCTGCAATAAATGAATATTGTAAGGAAACCTTGCTTACTCTCTGACAAACTTCATCTAGATCTGGTACTCAATAAGGAAACAACTCCGGTGATACATTGATAATTAAACTCGTGTTCTTTATTGGGCTGTCACTTGCTTACACTTTCACTCAATTCACAACTCTGACTTCTCCCTGCTATCTAGTTCTCAGTCCGGCCGCCTTCCTCTTCTAACCATCCGGCCGCGCTCTGTCTCGTCCCGTCCAGAGGTCCCTATTTATAGGTCCCTGGGTCTGTACTTGCGCCGCCCCTTTTCTCAATCGGCGCCAGATTACAAACAGACCAGGGAAATGCCCTGGTCAGATGGATGGCCGGTACCGCCCCCAGCGCTTGATCCTTCGGTCGTGATCCCAGGTCAGATGGCGCCGGCTGTACCTGGTCAGACGGCCGTAATTCCTGGTCAGACGGTTACGTCAGACGCCCCCGGCGCCGTTGTGGTCCAAACTCTCCACAATATAAAAACTAATTTTTGTTGCTTGAGATTTGAGTGTTCAATAGAAATGATAAAATGTATGTAGTTTGCCAGTGCACAGCTGCACATGGTGACGAGTTGATATGTACCGTGTTATGTAGGTTTCTGACACTACAAGTCAATAAACTAAACAGAGTGGTCTCTGTGATACTAAACACATCACTGAGATACTACTCACTTCTCTCTGAGATACTACACCTCTATCTATGACACCCTATTTCTCTCTTTGATACTACCCACCTTAGATACTACACACCTCTCTCTATGATACTACTACACACCTTTCTTTAATACTACACACCCCTCTCTGAGAAACTTAACACCCATCTCTGTGAAACTACTCATCCATCTCTATGTGGTTCTTTTACTCTGAAGTTTTCACTTATGCACTCTGCTCATCCCTATTTAGACTAATTGCTTGTTAAGGATCGGCTTTTTCCTCCAACCTGCCTTCAGACACCTGGCTGACCCAACACCACATTCAAAACTGGGTCATTCTAAGTAGGTCACATTGACATACGGTAAATACAATCCAAATAATTATTTGTTACCATTTAATGAAACCTGGCAACATTTATTTAAAAAAACATAAATTATAAATAATGTACCAGTTGAGGACCAGCTTTACTGATTTTCATAAACTTTTTATCTGCTTGTTTGGAGAGTATTTTTCTTCTCTTTTGGGCTCTAAAAAAAGAAAAAAGGAAAGTTGATGGTAACATTATGATGTAAAATGATTCTAAATACACTTCATTAAATTTTATCATCCATACATCTAAGCCAGGGGCATATTTTAAATATTTGATATAAAACAGATGTGGACGAAATGGTCAAAACCGGATGATGGCAATGATGGTAGAATAGTCCAATTAAATATCATCCACAGTTTTCATATTGTTTGGTTATAAAAATGTCTAACAATATATCAACTTATCAAATGGGAATAAAATATTGATCAAATTGTGATAAAGGGAGTGCACTATGCTAAGCCTGTAGTCATTGAATCTTTGAAAACACATACAAAAATCAACTAAAACAATGAAAATCAAGCATGAAAATATCCAGTCTCAAGATGTGACCCCATTTTATTTTGAGTCCGATAAAAATTTCCTGACGAAGACCCTGTGACACATAAAGGTAGATCATTAAATGTGCAATCAGTTTGACATTAGTTTCATCCATTCTGCTCTCCTTCTCTCCTCACATGAAATTAGTTTCATCCATTCTGCTCTCCTTCTCTCCTCACATGAAATTAGTTTCATCCATTCTGCTCTCCTTCTCTCCTCACATGAAATTAGTTTCATCCATTCTGCTCTCCTTCTCTCCTCACATGAAATTAGTTTCATCCATTCTGCTCTTCTCCCATGGAGCCTCAGCACAATGTAAACTTACTTGATTATAAGACGAGCGGAACGAGAGGTAATCAGTTTTGAAATCTCTTGATGGGTCAGGAAGTATATCAGGTCAGGATCTGGTAGCCTCCCCTTTTATTTTTTTGAAATTAGTTCAAAGTTTAGAGGAATTAAATGAGCACGGGAAAAATAATTTAAAAAAGCAAATATCAATTTTTTCAACTTATTACAACCTGATGTTAGTGAATGGACTGATGTTAGTGAATGGACTGATGTTAGTGAATGGGGACTGATGTTAGTGAATGGACTGATGTTAGTGAATGGACTGATGTTAGTGAATGGACTGATGTTAGTGAATGGACTGATGTTAGTGAATGGACTGATGTTAGTGAATGGACTGATGTTAGTGAATGGACTGATCTGATGTTAGTAAATATACTCATGAATGGCAGTTAAATATTGAAACTGGGGGAAATAAAGAGCTTAGATTCCTGAGTAAATGGCCTTTATTATTGCAATATATTTTGCATACTTAGACTCGATCGGTTTCGAGTATACAAACATTTTACTAAATCAAATAATCAATTTTAATGTAGAAATAACTTTTCACAAAATGCTTTTTATTTTTAATATAGATTTAAAAGCAGAATTCTCCACAGCCTGGATAACAATGCACTCCCCATTTTCTCAACAGCCTGGATAACAATGCACTCCCCATTTTCTCAACAACCAGGAAAACAATACACTCCCCATTTTCTCAACAGCCTGGATAACAATGCACTCCCCAGCAAGGAAATCAACATTAAGTCAAAAACAGTGATTGTTACTTGAAAATTAAAAAAAAAAAAAAGATTACCTCCTTGTATAGAAGAGTGGCCAGTCTATAATAAGCCAACTTGAACAGCTCAACCATCTGAATGGACACTGACTGTTGAAACATTTCAGGAACAATAGCACAACAAAATCCCCATATAAAAAAGTCACATTTATAATTTTAGAGAAAATTTCACAAAATTCAACTCAGCTGATTTTGTAGCAGCCCAAAACAATGTTTGATAAGCAACTGAGGTAATTTTATGTTTCAATATTGTATGTGAAGTGGAGGGCTTGGCATCAAATTCAGGAAGACACAGAGTAACATGTCCAAGTTCAAAAGAGTGTAACATGAAGCATCTCTATTAGTTGTACCTACTGGATTTATAATATAAATGTTGTTTAACATATGAGGAGAAAACTCCAGGAGGTGAAAGAAGAAAAGAAGGAAGTATGAGATTATACAAGAGGCTGTAAGGGAGGCAGGCTGTATAAGAGGCAGACTGACTGTTACATGAGGTAATCATCTGTGCCACCATTGCTCCTGTGCCACCAGTTCTCCTGTGCCACCACTGCTCCTGTGCCACCACTGCTCCTGTGTCACCAGTTCTCCTGTGCCACCAGTTGTCCTGTGCAGCCAGTTGTTCTGTGCCACCACTGCTCCTGTGCCACCATTGCTCCAGTGCCACCACTGCTCCTGTGCCACCAGTTCTCATGTGCCACCAGTTGTCCTGTGCCACCAGTTGTCATGTGCCACCAGTTGTTCTGTGCCACCACGGCTCCTGTGCCACCATTGCTCCTGTGCCACCATTGCTCCAGTGCCACCAGTTGTCCTGTTCCACCACTGCTCCTGTGCCACCATTGCTCCTGTGCCACCACTGCTCCAGTGCCACCACGACTCCTGTGCCACCATTGCACCTGTGCCACCATTGCTCCAGTGCCACCAGTTGTCCTGTTCCACCACTACTCCTGTGCCACCATTGCTCCTGTGCCACCAGTTTTCCTGTGCCGCCATCTGTCCTTTGCCCCCAGTTCTTCTGTGCCCCTTGCTCCAGTGCCACCACGTCTCCTGTGCCACCATTGCTCCTGTGCCACCACTGCTCCTGTGCCACCAGTTGTCCTGTTCCACCACTACTCCTGTGCCACCATTGCTCCTGTGCCACCAGTTTTCCTGTGCCACCATTGCTCCTGTGCCACCAGTTCTTCTGTGCCCCCCATTGCTCCTGTGCCCCCATTGCTCCTGTGCCACCATTGCTCCTGCCCCACCATTGCTCCACACACTGAGTTTGATGAACAAAACTAAGATACTAGGTATATTTATGTGAATCACCTGAATTTGAATGTGTTTCTCAGTCTTACCTTTCCCCACTCCCTGGACCCAACAGCTTGCCATGACTTGGGCAACAGGAACCTGAGTATTTGGCTGATCTCAGGGAGAAGAAATCATAGCTACAGTAACAGTGTGTGTTGATACAATAGTCAAACATAAGAAATGATAGACATGTGTTTATAATATCAAACATAAGAAATGATAGACATGGGTTGATAGTATCAAACATAAGAAATGATAGACATGTGTTGATAATATCAAACATAAGGCCATGTCTTTAAAAGACTTTTTCTTGAACCTCTCAGGATCTAGTGCTGAACAGTTTCTAGACAAAGGTTATGAAAGTAATCTGAAGTGTGTCATTGACATATGCATCATTTGCTTACCATAAATGACAACACTACATTCAATTGAAATGAATAAACATAAAAGATTTTTCTAAAAGATTTTGTTAATATTTTTCAAAAATGCTATTGCGATATCCCTTTACTCAAACAAGTATTTGGTATTTTTAAATAAATTATACATGTTTGTTTGAATCTTAGCTTGGCGACAATGGTTCTGATGTTAGTGGAAATGGTAGCTTTATGCCAATGGTTCTGATGTTTGTTGAAATGGTAGCTTTGCGACAATGGTTCTGATGTTTGTTGAAATGGTAGCTTGATGCCAATGGTTCTGATGTTTGTTCAAATGGTAGTTTGATGCCAATGGTTCTGATGTTTGTTGAAATGGTAGCTTAATGCCAATGGTTCTGATGTTTGTTGAAATGGTAGCTTTGCGACAATGGTTCTGATGTTTGTTCAAATGGTAGCTTGATGCCAATGGTTCTGATGTTTGTTGAAATGGTAGCTTGATTTCAATAGTTCAGTACATACCGTTTAGTGAATGAGATTTTTGTCTTCATTTTAGAAAGCAGCTCAGACACAGACACTGGATCTCTTAGACTTTTTTCATAAGACTTTGTCTTCAGTATAATCTAAAAAATTAAAAAAACACAAATAAACAACTACACATCATAAACTATGAAAATTTGATGTGATGGTTGTGCTGTGATGGTTGTGCCGTGATGGTTGTGCTGTGATGGTTGTGCTGTGATGGTTGTGCTGTGATGGTTGTGCTGAGATGGTTGTGCTGAGATGGTTGTGGTATGATGATGGTGCTGTGATGATGGTGCTGTGATGGTTGTGCTGTGAAGGTTGTGCTGTGATGGTTGTGCTGTGATGGTTGTGCTGTGATGGTTGTGCTGTGATGGTTGTGCTGTGATGGTTGTGCTGTGATGGTTGTGCTGTGATGGTTGTGCTGTGATGGTTGTGCTGTGATGGTTGTGCTGTGATGGTTGTGCTGTGATGGTTGTGCTGAGATGGTTGTGCTGAGATGGTTGTGCTGTGATGATGGTGCTGTGATGGTGGTGCTGTGATGGTTGTGCTGTGATGGTTGTGCTGTGATGGTTGTGCTGTGATGGTTGTGCTGTGATGGTTGTGCTGTGATGGTTGTGCTGTGATGGTTGTGCTGTGATGGTTGTGCTAATACTGGTTAGTTAACAGACAGAACAGTTAATCAAGTTAGATTAGAACAAGCCTAACCATTAACTTCTGACTTGAGTTGTATTATAAGACATATGGAAAGCTTCTTAGCTCTTCATAACAGTGATTCTCAACCCTCTGAATGCTGCTACCCTTTAATACAGTTCCTCATGTTGTGGTGACCCCAAGCCATAACATTATTTTCATTGCTAATTCATAAATGTGTTTTCCAATGGTTTTAGGCGACCCAAATGTAAGGGTCATGTGATCAGAGGGGTCATGACCAACATGTTGAGAACCAGGGCTCTAAAACAAGAAATAAGTAAAGCTCCTCCTTCACTCTGTATCATGACATATTCAATTATTGACCAAAACACATATCACATTAGTCTTCTCTTGGGTTACCAACCTTCAGAACAGAAATGAATTTCTCAGGGGCAGACCGCCAGGATTTCTCTCTCATCTCAGCCTAGGCAGAGAAACAACGAGAGATAACAATGAGAGATAACAATGAGAGATAACAATGAGAGATAATTAGAGATAAGAATGAGAGATAACAATGAGAGATAACAATGAGAGATAACAATGAGAGATAACAATGAGAGACAACAATGAGAGATAACAATGAGAGATAACAATGAGAGACAACAATGAGAGATAACAATAACCATTGGTTCAAATCCACTCATAGTTTTCTCTTCTTGAGACCTTTATTTAGAATTGTATTTTTTGCACAAAAGCTAACTTACATGTACATTCAGATTTAACCCACGAACTGTGGCATGCATTATTCTGTGGTGTGGAGCTTTTCACAACGTTTGGAGTGCCATTTGAAATTGCATTAAATGACATAGAAATATTGATACAAGACCCCAATAAGTATATATTTTTAGAAAGGTTAATAGATGGGGATAAAGTTGACCATATTGCCAAACCCGTAAAAAATTTTTGCAGTGTCCTTGACCTTGGAGTTCTCAAGAAAAAAAAAATCAACAAAATGTCTTGCTTTAAAGTGCTCTTAACATCATTCATTTTTAGAGATACACTTATAAAACACTAATCTAAATGTTGTAGCCAATTTATTTATCTTTCAGAAAATGTACAGTTTGCTAAGGTTTTGATTACAATTAAAACTCTGAGAGCAATTTTAGTAATTTTAGCTCATTCATATAAGAAACTGGGACCACTGTAAAACCAAGTACAAAATACAAAATCTCAGGCAAAATAGTTATTATTGACTACTAAACATTTAAAAAGGAACTGTGGAACTGATTTGGATTGTTTAACTATACAATTTATTAGTTTTGATCTATAATCTGTAGCTTCTGTGACTAAAATTCAGTCAGTCCTTGCCCAGCCTCAAGGCCTAGCTTGAAGTCTAACAGTAGCCTCAGTAGGCCTACTTCAGTATCACTAAGACTAGTATAAAGTTCACGAGAAGAATAATATCAACTAATATCGTCATGGGGAAGGTTAAAATCATCATCAGTATCACTTAAATCCTCTCCTAAAAAGCTTTCAAACATATTTCTATTAGTTCTTGCACTGAAGGCCCAGCCATGGCTTTCAAACATATTTCTATTAGTTCTTGCACTGAAGGCCCAGCCATGGCTTTCAAACATATTTCTATTAGTTCTTGCACTGAAGGCCCAGCCATGGCTTTCAAACATATTTCTATTAGTTCTTGCACTGAAGGCCCAGCCATGGCTTTCAAACATATTTCTATTAGTTCTTGCACTGAAGGCCCAGCCATGGCTTTCAAACATATTTCTATTAGTTCTTGCACTGAAGGCCCAGCCATGGCTTTCAAACATATTTCTATTAGTTCTTGCACTGAAGGCCCAGCCATGGCTTTCAAACATATTTCTATTAGTTCTTGCACTGAATGACCCCAGCCATGGCATCAACCATTTTAGCTTTAAAAAAAAGCAGCGATATAAGACTCAAATTAAAAAGCACTTATTTTCAAGTTATCATGAAACAGCTTGAACTGGATGATGATTTAATTATTAATAAAACTATATTTTTTATAATTCTGGCTATAATTCCGCTTAAATATTGGATTGGAAGTTGCTATCGGACCGTGTTTTTTATCAGCTGATTTTTTTCGGCCGCCACAGTACAGAACAAGAATGTCGGCCGATTTTTTCGGCTGACCACAGTTCGTGGGTTAAAGACTAACGTACATACAATAAGATTTAATGACTAATATTACAATCAGATTTGTTTTATGTCACGCTCCAAAGATTTATTCAACTAGATGTTGTATGAATTCAGCTAATTAGGAAAAAAAATGAATTTAACCAACTTCAAATTGCATGGATTTAACCAACCATATTTTCTGTATTTCCCATATTCTTGCCGGTTGCTATGGACACATAACGTTAAAAACACAATTATATTTTGTACAGCTTGTTCCTTAAAATTGATAATGACCAAAAAAATTATCTGACCTCTCTCAAACATCTGTGTCCATGACGGCTAAGAAACTCATTGACAGCCTGGTCAAGCTCTTGGTCATCGAGGATCAGCTGGACACAGTCCTGGAAATTGACATTGTGTACACGTCATTAATGTGGACAGTTTTGTCAAAGTCATGCTTGTCTGGGTATTTGACATTAAACAATTCATTTATCATGATGAGACATTACCACCTTTAGATTTACCTTATCAGACGTGTTCATGAACTCCTTTAGTGACTTAGGACCTCTTACCTTGTCAGATGTGTCCAGAAACTGTTCTACTGATTTAGGACCTTTTTTTGCGATCATTCCAGCAATTTTCTGTTAACACAAAACAAAAAGTTATTTTTATGAAAATATATCAGAATTGATTTGATTTTTTTTTAAAATACTGTTTCATATCTTTAATACATTAAATTTTTCAAACGACATTTCAATGTTTGTATATGACCTAGTGTGACCGGAATAATAATGGCAGGCATATTTTGCTACTTTCCACCAGTTCTTGCACACTGTAGCATAACATGCATACTGTAGCATAACATCCACACTGTAACATAACATTGAGGGAGAGCCTTTGCTATGACAAGCATCAGAAAACGTACAGCCATAGCATGAGGGACTTCAGCACTGTAGACATCATCACAGTTGGACAGAAGTAAAGCTATGTCACCGTAGTGTTCAGAAGTCCAATCTAAATAGGACAGAAATGTTAAACAGTTCACTAGTTAGGTTTGGGCTAATGATTGGGGGTAGGATTATAGTCAGGATTATAAACCACTTTATACTCTTACAATGGAGCTACTAATTATAATCATCACACTTAATCCGGTGTCAGTAGGTTAAACAGGGTATGCCAAATCCAAATGGAAAAAACATGGGTTCTTTCTCTAAACTTACTTTCATATTAATCTATGATCAAAATATTTACTTTTATATCAATCTGTGTACAACCCAATAATTACCTTCATACCATCTGTGTGTGCACAATACTTACTTTGACATTCCCCTCCAATGACAGACATAAGAACTTGAGCCATGTTCCCTGACTTGGCACTGTTCAACAACGTCCACATCCACACCTACACAGCATTCAAAGAAAATTTTTACAACATTCATCAACAACATTTAGCAATGCTAATAAATAAGTCATTTAAAAAAAAGGGATATTTATAATCTTAAGATATCCCAAGTGGATGTTGTCCGCCCGGATGCACAATGTGCTGTGCTCTCATTTACTGCTTACCCGCCCCCCTCGCACGCGCTAAATGCACACATTATCCTATAAACATCTCCTTTATTTATGAATGTATTTCTAAAAGGGATTTAGTAAACCCCTTTAAGACTATAGAGAGTCAATGCAACTAAGCTTTGGTGGGTAATGGAGAGTCAGGCGGATTATTATTCCAGATGATGAACCTCTTCAAGTATTTTAAATGCACCATGTGATTGAGATGGTCCAGCTGGTCAATATTAATTCTAGGTAAAAGCAACATTTGAATGGTATTAAACAAAAATATTAATCTCATTTTTGTTATAAAATTAAACAGATTTGATCCATGTCATGTGTGGGGTGTGAGGCTGATCCCTGCCATGTGTGGGGTGTGAGGCTGATCCCTGCCATGTGTGAGGTGTGGGGTTGATATCTGCCATATGTGGTTGTATTGGTCTTGCTTAAAAGCTTATAATTGATACAGCACCAAATGAAGCATCCACAGCATCACATATTCAAGGCTTACTGTTTCATAGTCGGTCAGCTGTTGGTCAATGCAATGGTACAACTCGGCAGATGTCTTTGTTCTAGGGCCAACCTCATATGTCCGTATCCTTTCCTCCCATCTGGCTGTCTCTTTGCCTGCTTTCATCAACGTCTGTTTAGAATTGATGCACATGTCTGCTATAAACATTTAGCTGTAAACTTGGGAGATTGATGTAAATTGGTCAATTATGAATTCAAATTAATAAAATAAAATGCTGCAAAAATATTTGAGGAATAATATTGAGTGCTCATGGGAGAATTTAAAAAAAAAAATGGAAATGCTGCCACTGTCAATATTTCTGTCAGGATTTCAAGCATGAAATCACTTAGTTATGTCAGACTCAATTCAGGGTGAGATATTCTTTGAGGATGAGATATTCTTTGAGGATGAGACATTTTTTGAGGATGAGACATTCTTTGAGGATGAGATATTCTTTGAGGATGAGACATTTTTTGAGGATGAGACATTCTTTGAGGATGAGACATTCTTTGAGGATGAGACATTCTTTGCTACAATGTGTGTTTAATATTTAAGCCTTGAATTTAAAAAAACAAACAATTTAAGTGATTAAACCCGGTACAACATTTACTTCTGTAACAGCCTCGTTAGTTTTCTGTAAATGTATTGTTAGTTTTGAAGCAATATTTTGACAATGTTGCTTTACTGCTTCAAGTTCTAATTACCTCAGTACAACCAATGATCTATCTGCCTCAGTACAATCAAAGTTCTAACTGCCTCACTACAAACAAAGTTCTAACTGCCTCACTACAACCAAAGTTCTGTCTCAGTACAACCAATGTTCTAACTACCTCAGTACAACCCAAATTCTAACTGCCTCAGTACAACCAAAGTTCTAACTGCCTCAGTACAACCAAAGTTCAGTCTCAGTACAACCAAAGTTCTAACTGCCTGCATGAAATCACTGCTCACCCTCATTGTGTTAAAAAAGTTAACTGTCCTACGCAAGACTCCTGGGGATTTTCGAAAGTAGTATTTCTGTATTTCCTCTTCATTCAGCTCAGGAAGCAGTTCACCCAGAAGACTTATGGCCAAGGCATCTGTACGCACCATGAGGCTGCTGAGGAAAACCGAGCTTATGTCCTAAAAATAGACATAAGCTATAACTGTGAGTGATAAAAGCACAATTAAACTAATTTATTCTGAATAATGACATTGATCCCATTGATAAGTTATAATAATCTGAATAATGACATTGACCCCATGATAAGTTATAATAATCTGAATAATGACATTGACGCCATGATAAGTTATAATAATCTGAATAATGATATTGACACCATGATAAGTTATAATAATCTGAATAATGACAATGACCCAATGATAAGTTATAATATTCTGATTAAAGACATTGACCACTTGATGAACGAGGAGATAAACCTGACTTGCCATGAGACTGAGGAAAAGATGGTTGCAGCTGGACATGATGGCTTTAGGCAGATGGGACGCTCTCTGTCTCGCCCCCATCAACCTGGTCAACGTCTGCAGATGATCAAATTTTGATACAACTGTCACATGACTCTTTCCTCAAAAAGTTGACAAGTGTCTAAATTAATTAACTTCATAATGATACCATTAATGTCTAGAATAGGGGGAAAGATACCATGAATGTCTAGAGTAGGGGGAAAGATACCATTAATGTCTAGAGTAGGGGGAATGATACCATGAATGTCTAGAGTAGGGGGAATGTATGGATTGTCAGATGATTGATTGGCAGGACAGATCTTATCCATGTCACATTGGCATTTAACAAGAAGATTACATCATGGAATTCGGGAGGGGGGCACCTTACCGGACCGGGTGACACCAACCTTAGCTACAACACTGAATGTATTTGCTACCATTGCTAGTTGCTGCTGCTTTAAAAAAATAAAAGGTTTTTTTTTGCATTTCATTTAGCAGCAGTTAATATTTTTCTGGTGAATTTTATTGGCGCATTGCTTGCATTGGTAATTTTTTCCCTTGTTTTAAAAAAGTTAATTAAAGAAATAAATCTTAGGTAGCTAAATTAATTAATTATTGTTCAATTTTATGACAGTATAATTTATATGGTTGGTGGTGGGGGGGATGCTTACAATGGAGTGGGCTGGTAACGCTGCAAAAAAGGTTAAGTATCCCTTCCCTAGAGCCTTTACTAAGATACACCCGTGAACCTTTTTATTTTCGTTCCATCCGAATTTAGCGGGTAAGCTCTAATTCTATGATTCCCGTTTTCAGATGTGGCCATAAATTCTCATGACTGTCACTGTAAGTACAGCCTGATTACTCCTCCTCCTTGGCGCTCTGTAACTTGATCAGAAAACAATTCCTCGGACCTCCCATAACTGTACTGATTCTCTCAGTGATCGTAGTTTAAAAATAAAATAATGATAATTGTTGTATAAAAGAATAATGTTAGAAATGTCTGTAATTTAGTGTCATTAAGTGCAATTCTTTACTACAATATTCCGCTTTTCATGTGACGTCACATGGCTTGAGCCCCCCCTCACCACACATCATCACAAAAATCTGACCCCTACTCTCCTCCCACCACCCAGGCGTATGACGTCATTTACCTATGGCCCCTAATGCAAACTTTGGTTTTCACCGGTTTAATTCTAACAATTACAATTCAAAGTAGCGGTAAAGAAAGATAAAAAAATAAAGTGTCAGGTAAAAACCTAATAACTGCAATCAGTAGTTACTCAAGTATTGGTACCACATTGGATTAAACGTGGAATATTTTTGTGGAGCCCCAGTAAGGATGAAGAAGCAACCCAGGACAGGGGCATGCCGAGGAAATGCAGCACCTGGGCAAAGCCAGAAAATGTAGCCACTTTATATAAAGAAAAAAGTGCCGGGATTTTATATTTTAATTCCCTATTAACATCTTTTCTAAAGACAATTTTGGCCCCCATGATGTTGATTCCCAGTGTGACTGCCCTCTTTGTCCCATTCTTATGGCTCTCCTAGGGCAGCATGGCACCCAGAGCAACGCGGCATATGTAATGGGAACCACTGGGCTGGCTAAACAGTCCAAGATGTAAACCCGTGACATAATTTTTTAAAAAATTTCTTTGACATCACAATTATCTATAAATTATTTGATTTAGTTGGTCTTGTGTGTGGGGGGAGAGGTCAAAAACTTCTTGCGCATATGAATGGGTGGGGGGGCAAAAAATTAGCTTTTTTTCATATGTTCTAAATGGATGTTTTATAAAATAAGAGGAACTAACGTTAATTAGATAACATGAATTTCTTCCTATCTGTAGTAACAGCTTTATTCGATAACATGAACTTCTGCCTACCTGTAAGCTGTAGTTGATAGCGTTACAGAAAAGGTTATGGGTCAGTGGAGTTACCGCCCCTGGCATCATTTCACTGTAAATGGAAAGATCGGCTGCCTTAAACATTTGGCAATAATAAACATGCAAGAAGAACAGTCTTGTTAATTTAGTCTTGAACTCTGGACTTTGAACACAACAGAACTGGACTGGACACTGAACACAACAAGACTGGACACATCAAGATTAAACACATCAAGACTGAACACATCAAGATTAAACACCAAAAGACTGAACACATCAAGATTAAACACCAAAAAACTGAACACATCAAGATTAAACACCAAAAGACTGAACACATCAAGATTAAACACCAAAAAACTGAACACATCAAGATTAAACACCAAAAGACCGAGCACATCAAGACTTAAAATTATAGCACTTAAAACAACAGAAATATTCTTCATTAGATACCAGGACTTTCTAACACAGTAAGTTGGTTAAAAACATAATATTGAAATATAATATTTTATTACAGTTATTTAACATGTTGCATATAGCTAAAATATATGTCACCAAATGTAAACTGTAAAATATATGTCATCAAATGTAAACTGTAAAATATGTTACCTAATGTTACCGGTTGTCCACCACTGAAAGTCACATGATTTTGGTGTGTCAAATTCATGAATTAAATCGTCCTCAGTCTCAGAGTCAGCAACTGTGATTGGTCGGCACTAAGACGGCGAAACAAAGACAAGATAAATGAAAGTGATTGGTCGGCACTAAGAAAGATAAATGACAATGATTGGTCAGCACTAAGAATGATAATGAGAGTGATTGGTCAGAACTAAGAATCATAAATGACAGTGATTGGTCAGAACTAAGAATGAAAAATGACAGTGATTGGTCAGAACTAAGAATGAAAAGTGACAGTGATTGGTCAGAACTAAGAATGATAAATGACAGTGATTGGTCGGCATAAAGACAGATAAAAAGACAAGATAAATGACAGCGATTAGTCAGCCCTTAGGCAAGATAAATGATAGTGATTGGTCGGCACTAAGATAAAATACAGTGGAACCCACTTATCGCGACCTCGGTTAACTCGCGAACCCTGTTATGTCGACATTTTTTATGTCAACCAACAAATTCCCTCTTTGTCTCAGAATTTTCTTATCGGTCATGCCGATTCTTTTATGTTGCCAAACCCTAATATCTCGAGCACAAATGTCGGCAGAATTTGCCACTTAATGTCAGCTATCTTGATCCAAATGACCAATCGCCGGCTTTTGAACTCCCCAAGAAGAAATAGCAAACAACAAATAAGCAAGTTTTGCATAATTAAAAATAATTATTGATTTTCAAAATACAGGAGTGAAAGAATCCTTAAATTGGGTGTTATTTGGAATCGCAAAAATTACGAAAGCAACCGAACCTTTCAATCACCAGTAATTCAAGCAAAATTTGATATTTTCATGACCTACTTTGTGTATCAAGTGATCTAGCCTTGACCTTTCAATAAAATAGGCATTTTGATTGGTTCCTGTCTTGGAATTTTAATAACTACTTCCAATTGCTTCATCCAACAAATCACAGCAACGAGGTTGTGTAAAAAAAAAAATCAAAATCACATGCATGTACATTCTCATTTACTAACGCACATCATGGACATCAAGAAATTTCAAGCTTATGTTAATGTAGTGCCACCATATTGGTTTTCATTTGTCTCGATCATCGGTTATCTCAACGTTTTTTGGCAAGCCCCTAGACTGGGTTCAACTGTAAATGACTTTGATTGGTCGGCCCTTCAACAAGATAAATGATAGTGATTGGTTGGCATGACGATAGATAAAAAGACAAAAGATGGATTCATCTGATGGGAAGTTTTTTTAATAAGTTTCCCAGCCTACATACCTGGAGCATGTAAATATCTTCACCAACAACAGCCCATTCGATATCCCGTGGCGATCCAAAGTATTTCTCAAGCTTAAAAAAAGTAAAAGAACAAGGATCAGAAAGAGCTTTAACAAGGTTGAAGTATACTTCAATTACTAACCTTAGATGGGCTTCTTAAAGAAATAATTGTAATGTCAGTAGAACGTTGAAGAAAAGGCTTCTTAAAGAACTAATTGTAATGTCAGTATAATGTTGAAGAAAAACAATTGTCATTAAATCAAATTAACACTGAACAAATTAACATATTATTCTATCTGTTGCAACATACCTCAAGACCTAATGCAGACAGAGAAAGAATTATTTTATCTGTTATGCAAACTTGGTCAGAGCACCCAGTCAAATGTTCCTCTGTGATGCCCCCACTTGCTAGATGATACAATTTATAGAAACAAGGTTAGCAAACTCTAAACCACTCGCTATTGCCTGCCACAAGCAAATCAGATGTTTTCATGAAGTGAATAGTTTAGGCACAAAGATTGTCAACACTGATTGGCTGGGAACTAAGAGGCTTTGTTGTTAGGCTTACTGTTACAGATGACATGGTTCCCGTTGATAGATGTGTCAGATAGTTGTTGTAAGGAATAACACATTGATTGGCAGCAACATTTGTTTTAGAATGCTATTAATGTAATTGTGTGTAAAGATTAGGTATGCATTGTGTTTTAGGAATTATGATTAGGAATTAGGAATACAGATTATGTAAAGACTGCTAATGTAATTGTGTGTAAAGTGATCTAGCAGGTTGTCTCCCTTCTTCATGACGTGCTCTGAGATTTATGAGTTTCAATTCCTTACAGGTAGTTGTCAATTTATGAAATTTTCATGTGATGGCCATACAAACATTTGCATTAATAAACATTCAAACTGCATATTGAATATAAAAATTAAAAAAAAATGGAATAAATATATGTGAGTACCTGTTTCGACAATCTGTATTTTCTTCTCCCCAGCTCGAACATTGCCTATCTTTAGCCTCTCCCCATCGTAGATGAATTCTGGGTCTCGGGTCACGCATATGGTGTCTGGGTCAGACCGACCTGATACAACGGACTCACCAAGTCCATAGTTGGCATTGATCACGACCTGGCTGTTACTTCCATTAATTGGGTCGGCAGTGAACATGACACCTGTCAAATACATGGCATTGATTGGGTAAAAACAATTAAATGATTGCTAACTAGCCATTGTGTAACAATTCAATGATTGCTAGCTAGCCATTGTGTAACAATCCAATGATTGCTAGCTAATGGAATTAGATCAAGAACAATCACAACAATCATCTCTTTGGCCTTTTGATCTTCAAGCTTGATTTTCGTTAATTGTTACATTTAAAATTGCATGCATTGTCACATTTTAATTTCCATACATTGTAACATTTCAAACTGTGTCTGAATAACATCTCATTACATTTCAATGTTCATTCAGAGATTGGCTTAGCAAATAACCAATAATAGAAGAGAAGTATACACAAATGAGAACCATAGATGTACAAGAACCATAGATGTACAACATAGAAGCACAACAAACAGATGTACAACAAACAAAGATGTACAAGAACTACACAACTTCTGAGTATTGGACATTGACAAGCTGTTTGACCCCACCCACAAGTATGCTGATTGGCTGGCCAGCTGTATGAAAAAGTCAGATAACAGAGAGCGAATCTTACCAGCAGCTTTGGCAGGCACCATCTGCTGTATGACCATGCCCACAAGTACGCTGATTGGCTGGCCAGTTGTATGACAAAGTCAGATAACAGAGAGGAAATCTTACCAGCAGCTTTGGCAGGCACCATTTGCTGTATGACCCCGCCTACAAGTAAGCTCATTGGCTGGCCAGCTGTATGACAAAGTCCCATAACAGAGAGCGAATCTTACCAGCAGCTTTGGCAGGCACCATTTGCTGTATGACCCCGCCTACAAGTACGCTGATTGGCCATCCAGCTGTATGATAAATTCACATAACATAGAGCGAATCTTACCAGCAGCTTTGGCAGGCACCATCTGCTGTATTGCTGTATGACCCCGCCCACAAGTAAGCTGATTGGCTGGCCAGCTGTATGACAAAGTCACATAACAGAGAGCGAATCTTACCAGCAGCTTTGGCAGGCACCATTTGCTGTATGACCCCGCCTACAAGTACGCTGATTGGCCATCCAGCTGTATGATAAATTCACATAACAGAGAGCGAATCTTACCAGCAGCTTTGGCAGGCACCATCTGCTGTATGACCACGCCCACAAGTACGCTGATTGGTTGGCCATGTTGTCGACGGTATTCTACGGCCTGGACTGTGTACACTGAACTCCAGCATTTGCTGACGGCTTTAAAGATCTGAAATATCAGCAAAGCAGCAGCTATAGAGCAACTACGAATCTATTAAAATTTGAGAATCCCTGCAAAGTGTCCCACTCTCAGCTGTCCAAAACGTAAGACATAAACATGTATTTTAGTAATCTACATGATGTATAAAGAGGAATATAACAGTTACATTTTTACATTAGTTCTTAACCCATTAACTGCTGTGATCCCCATTAAAAGTTATAATATGTATAAAAAAATTATATAATAACTTACAATAGTTTTTTTGCAGACAACGCTAAAGCTTAGTTCAACCTGTAGTGAATTATTCTTAGGGCACTTTGTTTTCTACATGTAGTAAATTATTCTTAGGCCACATTGTGTTCTACCTGTAGTGAATTATTCTTAGGGCACTTTTCTAAGCAGATTCTGGATTCATATTTGGAATCAGCACGTCAAAACACATACAAGCCATATGTTTTAAATTCGGTAGCCAAATTACTGTTGAACAGTGTCATCTACAATTTAATTTTCATTGTTGAGAATAGTGACTGAGATAAGAAAGATTTAATAAAAGTAAATATTTACATTGAATAATTTAATAGTTGCAAACTGAACTGATAATCTTATTTCAACATAAATATTTTTTTCTTAACTACCTGTGGCAGACCAACAACACCAAGAATTGTCTCCATCTGTCCAGCTGACGATGCCTCCGTCCCGTCTTCTCCTAAGGAGAGGGGAAGAGGAAAAATTATTTTATCTCCATTTTATACAAGAGAAGCTGAGGACTTTTCTTGGAAGTTTTGGAATAAGCAAGTGAATTGTTGGGAATTTCTAAATAATCTTAGACAATTTAAGAGGCTGTCACTGATGTAGTGCCCATGGGTGAGACTGTCACTGATGTAGTCCCCATGGGTGAGACTGTCACTGATGTAGTCCCCATGGGTGAGACTGTCACTGATGTAGTGCCCATGGGTGAGACTGTCACTGATGCATTTCCCATGGGTGAGACTGTCACTGATGTAGTTCCCATGGGTGAGACTGTCACTGATGTAGTCCCCATGGGTGAGACTGTCACTGATGTAGTCCCCATGGGTGAGACTGTCACTGATGTAGTCCCCATGGGTGAGACTGTCACTGATGTAGTGCCCATGGGTGAGACTGTCACTGATGCATTTCCCATGGGTGAGACTGTCACTGATGCAGTTCCCATTGGTGAGACTGTCACTGATGTAGTCCCCATGGGTGAGACTGTCACTGATGTAGTCCCCATGGGTGAGACTGTCACCGATGTAGTCCTCATGGGTGAGACTGTCACTGATGTAGTGCCCAGGGGTGAGACTGTCACTGATGTAGTCCCCATGGGTGAGATTGTCACTGATGTAGTGCCCAGGGGTGAGACTGTCACTGATGTAGTGTCTAGGTGTGAGACTGTCACTGACTTAGTCCCCACGGATGAGAATGTCACTTATGTAGCCTAGATGGTTGTAATTATCATTTATTCAATGATACTACATGCTTTTGAAATGCTACATTTACCTGCCGCGGATGACCTGACAGCATAGTGGATATGGTCATGGTCCTTGCCGAAGTATTCATTGAGAGACTTAACGATGGCATCCCTGACCTGGGAACACATCTCTGTTGAGTTGAAGAGGTCGACAGCTGTGCTGCACACAGGGGTCAAGTCAGCACCCTCAGTTCTGGAGCAAGGACGTACGAACACGTTATTGGATGTTGACTGAGTACATTTTTATACCCACGAAGTCATTCTGACATTTGATCTAGATCACCATAACTTTCCTATCAATGAATTCAACTATAACTAAGATCTGGGATCAAATTAAATTTGTTTGTTTGTTGTCTTTTATTAATTATTCTTACTTAAGTATACATTTTTTTGTTGCCATCTTTTGTTGATTATTTTTACTTAAATAGAAATTATTTTGTTAGTTATCTTTCGTTAATTATTCATATGTAAATACACATTTTTTATAAGTTTTACAATTTGTTTGAAGGAACAGCTATAAATATTTTCTTACACACAGGCAGAAGAGATTGCTTCAATGGCTGCCCTGATCTTAGAACTTTCCTTTGAAAAAAAAAAGGGGGGGGGGGGGGAGATTTGTGAGATGTTATATAAAAAAAAAAGGGGGGGGGGGGGGTGAATTGTTGGAAGTTTCATAACAAATATATTTATTTCATATTAATATTATATTTTGTTCACTATGAAATGTTCAATAAATATCCCAACAAAACATTCAATGTTTATTCCCCAACAAACAATAAATATCAAACTAAAGCATTCAATTATTTAAACTCTTTTAAAAAATGATATCAGGAGCATACCACATCCAAAAGACTACATACAATAGAGTAGATAAAAACAGTACACAGACCTGCAACTGCAGCTCAAAAGACTACATAGAATAGAGTAGATAGAAACACTACACAGACCTGAAACTGCAGCTCAAAAGACTACATAGAATAGAGTAGATAGAAACAGAACACAGACCTGCAACTGCAGCTCAAAAGACTACATAGAATAGAGTAGATAGAAACAGTACACAGACCTGCAACTGCAGCTCAAAAGACTACATAGAATAGAGTAGATAGAAACAGTACACAGACCTGAAACTGCAGCTCAAAAGACTACATAGAATAGAGTAGATAAAAACAGTACACAGACCTGCAACTGCAGCTCAAAAGACTACATAGAATAGAGTAGATAGAAACAGTACACAGACCTGCAACTGCAGCTCAAAAGACTTGAGTGTCAAACAAAATCCTTTGGGGACATGAGCATTGACCTGGATCAGGAATTTCAATTCATTAGTTTTATTTTAAACATCAGTTTTCTTAGATTATATTTTTTTAATCAACTTTTGTTAGGACCATATTGTTAACCCCAAATTGTTAATTTTGTTGCACCGGTTGACCCCAACGCTAGTGACGCAGACTGAGCATTAGATACAATTGGAGACTCGGCCAAAATGACAGGATGTGACCTAATGTGTCAATGGTCGCCCCAACATGCTGGGTGCATTTCTCTATTGCATAGGCCAAATGCAGGGTTGTTAGATAAAAATATTTAGTAAAATTGAATACAATTTTATTTACGAAGTGGCTATTCGTACCCAGGTACCAGAAGTGAGAGGTTGGAATTAAAAAACTATTTAAAATTTTATTGTTGGGTTTGTAAGACAAAATGAGGTATCAAATGAAAGAAAGGTAATTGAATGGACTATATGTTTGAAAACTTAATTCTTCAGTTTAACTAAAATTAGCTACCACAAATGACATCCGAATAGCTTGAGTCTAATGGTACCCGGGTGCCAATGGCGGCGCTGCATGTCTGGGTCCATTTTGACTCACAAACAAACACCAAGTGCACAATTACAGAGTGCACAAATAAACACACAGTGCACAAACCTTTGTTTCTAAGCTTGTTAATTGTGCCAGTTGAGAACCTTTCCCTCCAACCAAGGCAGAAGAGCTACATGCTGCGCTAGTGAAGGGTAGCGTGATTTTGTCACGATTCTGACTAACAACGGAGCTGGTGGGTTCCTCCACCATGTCACAAGCAGACGGTAAATCAGTCATGATAGGACCATTATGATTTCTGGAAATTAAAAAAATAAATTTAAAATAAAAATTAAAATTGATTGGCATTGACAAATTTTTAATTTAAACCGCATTTAAAAAAAAATGTTTTCACTTTTATTTTTTTTTTAAATTTCCAATTGCAACACTGGCTTTAAAACTTACTCAGTTCAAACATGGTAACTAGTTTTGTATTGAAAGTTGCACATCGGAAAGGCACAATGAATTCTTATGACACAAAATTATGCATAATTTACTTAGTTTTTGGTATGACAAGCTCATACACACACACTTGATGTTAATCACATTTTTTTTTGTTACAGTCCAAGTAGTTGTACAAATATTTACATAGGTCCACATTGTAAACCATGACATGCATAATAATGTACCTGTAGAAATATTCACTGATTCCTCTCCCTTTAATTGAGTTGACCTCAAAAGTTGTGAAGACTTCCATGACTTTACCTCCCCTGTCGTCATGGTGATACCAGACGGGAGTCGTGCCCTTGGTAGCTGTGACATTGTACCGCGCCCCACCTGAACCCATTCAACCAAAAAAATCTTTTTTAAATGTCATTCACTTTTTTGTTGTCAAGTCTTAAAAACAACTGTTGGACAAAATGTTTACTACAAGATGTCGTTAACAATAAATAACATGTCGTTAACAATAAATAACATGTCATTAACAATAAATAACATGTCATTAACATTAAAATACCACAAGATGTCATTAACATTGAAATACCACAAGATGTCATTAACATTAAAATACCACAAGATGTCATTAACATTAAAATACCACAAGATGTCATTAACAATAAATTACCCCAAGATGTCATCAACAATAAAATAACATGTCATTAACAATAAAATACAACAAGATGTCATTAACAATAAATTACCCCAAGATGTCATCAACAATAAAATAACATGTCATTAACAATAAAATACCACAAGATGTCATTAACAATAAAATACCCCAAGATGTCATCAACAATAAAATAACATGTCATTAACAATAAAATACCACAAGATGTCATTAACAATAAAATACCCAACAATGTCATTAACAATAATATACCCCAAGATGTCATCAACAAATAAAATAACATGTCATTAACAATAAAATACAAGATGCTATTAACAATAAAATACCACAAGATGTCATTAACAATAAAATACCACAAGATGTCATTGACAATAAAATACCACAAGATGTCATTAACAATAAAATAACCCAAAATGGATTTAACAACAAATAACCATAAATACGACAAGATGACATTGACTTTAAAATTGTGGTTTTGTTTTCTGTCTTTCACAGGATTAGGACCCAGTGACACATACTGTGGCCCAGTGAACAATGCTGTGACCCCATACCTTGATTCTGTGATCCATACTGTGACCCAGTTGACCAACCGGTGACCCAGTGACCCTAAATGTAACCCATATTGTGACCAAGTGACACACACATTGACCCAGTGACACATATGCAGCCCCAGGGACAAGTACTATGACCCAGTGACACATACTATCACCTACACTGTCCCCCCCAGATGTAGCATAAAACTGTCAGTATGTTACCTGCGGTAAATGAAAACGCCCAAGTGTCTGGCGGGTCCATGGTTTCCTCCCCTATCTCCCAGAGCTTCAGGGTGACGTCAGTGACAGACATGATGTCCCCATTGGCAAATGAGATGTATCCTATTTTCACACTGGGAATGACAACATGGCAAATGAGATATATCCTATTTTCACACTGGGAATGACAATGTGGTAAATGAGATGCCTCCTATTTTCACACTGGGAATGACAACAATGAAACGAAAGGTGTACCCTTTAGTTATGTTGGGGTATAAATACTAGTTTACTTTTTATGAAACATTTGTTCCGACTCAAATGAGATTGTTTATCTTGATCAAATAATCCACTTAATATTTTATTGAAATAGATACTTTTGCTATTTTTATGTTTATGGAAAAATGATATGATTTTCCACTATTTTGTAACTGGTTAAAGTGGTTTTTATGTGTACATACAGTACATTTTGTACCTGGTTCAAGTGGGTTTTATGTGTACCTTTGGTACATTTTGTACCTGGTTCAAGTGGTTTTATGTGTACATCCAGTATGTTTTGTACCTGGTTTAAGTGATTTTTATGTGTACATCCTATATGTCTTGTACCTAATTCAAGTAGTTTTCATGTGTACATCCTATATGTCTTGTACCTAATTCAAGTAGTTTTCATGTGTACATCCTATATGTCTTGTACCTATTTCAAGTAGTTTTCATGTGTACATCCTATATGTCTTGTACCTAATTCAAGTAGTTTTCATGTGTACATCCTATATGTCTTGTACCTATTTCAAGTAGTTTTCATGTGTACATCCTATATGTCTTGTACCTAATTCAAGTAGTTTTCATGTGTAAATAGGGTCTACTGAACAAGTTTTGTACCTGGTTCAATTGGTTTTATATGTGTACATCATGAACGTGTTTTGCACCTGGTCTTTCTATGATTATTAAAACAAACATTGCACTAATTCAAAATAGTGTCGTCTATAAGGCTCGTCATTTAATGGCATAAATCTATAATTAGAACATCCCGGCATACAGTCTAGCAAATCACATTCAGTTATTGATAAAACATCCTGGTATTCCATTTGGCCAATCTCTCAACAGCTGTTTGGTACTTCTACGCTAATGTAAACTAGCTTAGTGGGTTAGACTAAGCTAGACGAACATGTGTTTACAGCTATACTTTACAAAAGATTTTACAAAGAAATTGTTACTGCTTCATATATTGTGGAAATACATTGCTGGCAACCATATTTTATGAAAACATTGCCTAAAAATAGAAACATTTCTTAATGTGATGTGATGTCATGTGATGTTTTGTGGTCTTAGAAATGACAAACCCTACTGGAAGATTATTTTACCTTTTTTTAAAAAACTATAATATGGAATGAAGCTTTAAACCCATTGGTCCATTTAAAATGACCTTTGTCAGTGATGGTTCTCAAAATAGACAGAGCAGTGCATATAACTGTGTGGCTTCGTAAACAAAGTTAAACACTTTGAGTATAGCAAATTTTGTGATTTTATAACTTACTGGCTCATGAGGTCAGGCTGTGTTTTTATAAATTAATGAGTCATGAGGTCAGGCTGTGTTTTTATAACTAACTGGGTCATGAGGTCAGGCTGTGTTTTTATAACTTACTGGGTCATGAGGTCAGGCTGTGTTTTTATAACTTACTGGGTGATGAGGTCAGGGTGTGTTTTTATAAAATAATGGGTCATGAGGTCAGGCTGTGTTTTTAGAACTTACTGGGTCATGAGGTCAGGCTGTGTTTTTATAACTTACTGGGTCATGAGGTCAGCTGTGTTTTTATAACTTACTGGGTCATGAGGTCAGCTGTGTTTTTATAACTTACTGGGTCATGCGGTCAGGCTGTGTTTTTATAACTTACTGGGTGATGAGGTCAGGCTGTGTTTTTATAACTTACTGGGTCATGAGGTCAGGCTGTGAGACAATACCAACTTGTATGGAGATCCCATTCTAAGAAAATAAATAGGTATTTTTTTGTAATGATGAGAGATAATGTCTGCTTATACAGAGTAATGTCTGTTAAAATAGATTAATGTATACCAACTTTATATACAATAATAACTAGGTACCACAGAATTCCACTCAAATGCTAATAATTAGTCTAAATAATTGACCCAAAAGCCAGGATTAATGTTTGAAATCTTCCACAGCTTTCTATGAAAGAAAAATCTGAATAACTTTGAACCATAAATTACATGTATTTAAACTTTCTGGCATAAAATACATGTATTTAAACTTTGTAAAATAAAATGTAATATAAAATGCAAGTATTTAAACTTTGTGCTATAAAATGCAAGTATTTAAACTTTGTGCTATAAAATGCAAGTATTTAAACTTTGTGCTATAAAATGCAAATATTTAAACTTTGTGCTATAAAATGCAAATATTTAAACTTTGTGCTATAAAATGCAAGTATTTAAACTTTGTGCTATAGAATGCATGTATTAAGGAAGACATTTAATAAAAAATGTCTTATGAATCCTTAACATAATAATCTGTATTTTGTTATTTCCTAATCACAATAAAACATGTATAGATAAATGTTATTGAATGGCGACTAAGTCCAAACACTCTATTTAAAGAATTTACAGAAGCAATAGAAACTAACTGAGCTCATGACCTAATGAGCTATTAAATAACCTATGGATCAATTACATGATCAATTTAAGCAATTTAACTATCCATGGATTAATTATATGAACTTTTTTTTGCTGGCATCCGTCCGTCACAATGTGACGAAGGAGTGGGCTTCGTACGACGAAATCCACATAGCCTGGGATTATTATACTTGAAGGATTATAAGCTGGTTCCCAACAGCAAATCGCCTCTCTCCACGCCGCTGGGTAACCCAAGGGAACATCATTGGATGATACAGCTTGGCACCAGTGACGTCGCAGGAGTTGTCGGAATGTTTCATTGTATCAATGTTATCCGCCTTTCGGGACTCCATCTCCGGGTTTGATTTCAGAGTTTCCTTCTCTTAGATGAGTTGCCGTCCAAGGTTAACGAGTCCCATCTACCCGGGGTGCTGGTGGTGTTTTTGCTCTAGCTGGAATTGAACTCCAGACCACCAACTTGAGATTTGCTCAGTTTAGACCAATCGGCCACCCAGCACCCATAATTATATGAACTACTGACCAATTAAATGACCTACTGATCAATTAAATGACCTACCTACATGCTAAATGACCCTTAAAACAATTAAATAACCTTCTGCTCAATTAAATGACCTACTGACCAATTAAATGACCTACTGACCAATTAAATGACCTACTGACCAATTAAATGACCTACTGACCAATTAAATGACCTACTGACCAATTAAATGACCTACTAACCAATGAAAGAACCCAGTATTCTATTATATGACCTACTGACAACTAATTACCTACAGACTAATTAATTAGCTGCTGAACAATTATATAAAATAATTTTTTGCTGGCCTCCATCCGTCACAATGTGACGATGGAGTGGGCTTCGAGGATGAAATCCACATGGCCTGGGATTATTCTTAAGGATTATAAGCTGGTTCCCAACAGCAAATCGCCTCTCTCCACGCCGCTGGGTAACCCAAGGGAACATCATTGGATGATACAGCTTGGCACCAGTGACGTCGCAGGAGTTGTCGGAATGTTTCAATGTATCAATGTTATCCGCCTTTCGGGACTCCATCTCTGGGTTTGATTTCAGAGTTTCCATCTCTTAGATGAGTTGCCATCCAAGGTTAACGAGTCTCATCCACCCGGGGGTGCTGGTGGTGTTTTTGCTTGACTGGGCTCTGGCTGGAATTGATCTCCAGACCACCAACTTGAGATATGCTCATTTTAGTCCACCCAGCATCCGATAAACTAATTACCAAGTCAATAACCTACAGACCAATAAAATGAGAATGGACCTTCCTCTACTCATGACCTACTGACCCATGACCTACTGACCCATGACCTACTGACCCATGACCTACCTCTAAATGAATAAATTGAATAATGTAACGATGGAAACTCCGCCAGTCTCGTCTTCCTGGTGGATAAACATGTCAAAATCATTGGTAATAATAGCTCTAGATGGTAGCACAAGTGAGTCAGCTGTGTAGCCCTAGATGGTAGCACAAGTTAGTCAGATGTGTTGCCCTAGATGGTAGCACAAGTGAGTCAAATGTGTAGCTTTAGACGGTAGCACAAGTGAGTCAGCTGTGTAGCCTTAGATGGTAGCACAAGTTAGTCAGATGTGTTGCCCTAGATGGTAGCACAAGTGAGTCAGATATGTTAAATGTAAAATAAAATAATACATAAACGTAATAAAAAGATGATCATTTTAAAATGACATATTCCCAGACTTCTGTGACAAGTTACTTTTAAATGTTAATGGCATTTAAATTTTGACAAGTTTAAATTGTTCTTCTAGTAACCTGTCTATATATCTGTCAATCATTATAGTACATGCTATCCCAAAAGTTATCTATGCTATCCAAAAAGGTAACTATGTTATCCAAAAAGGTAGCTATCTATGCTATTCAAAAAGTTAGCTATGCGATCCAAAAAGCTATCTATTATATCCAAAATGTTATCTATGTTATCCAAAAAGTTATCTACGCTATCCAAAAAGTTATCTAAGCTATCCTGACGCACATAGGAATAAAGAACTAAAGTTATGTTTCATGTAAAAAAGATGATTAATTAATTAATTTATTACTAGGGTTACATGGATTAATCCGCTGTTGATGGATTAATCATCTATTTATGGATTAATGGGCTGTTTATCTGTAATATGCAATTCAATCTGTAATCAGCTTTTTGGGATCAGTATTGGCTTGCACATTGAAATCACTGCATGCACATTGAAATCACTGCATGCACATTGAAATCACTGTGTGCACATTCAAATCACTGCTTGCACATTGAAATCACTGCATGCACATTGAAATCATTGCGTGCACATTCAAATCACTGCTTGCACATTGAAATCACTGCGTGAACATTGAAATCACTGTGTGCACATTCAAATCACTGCTTGCACATTGAAATCACTGCATGCACATTGAAATCACTGCGTGCACATTCAAATCACTGCTTGCACATTGAAATCACTGTCTGCACATTGAAATGACAGCATGCACATTCAAACCACTGCTTGCACATTGAAATCACTGTCTGCACATTGAAATGACAGCATGCACATACAAACCACTGCTTGCACATTGAAATCACTGTCTGCACATTGAAATGACAGCATGCACATTGAAACCATTGTCTGCACATTGAAATGACAGCATGCACATTCAAACCACTGCTTGCACATTGAAATCACTGTCTACACATTGAAATGACAGCATGCACATTCAAACCAATGCTTGCACATTGAAATCACTGCCTGCACATTGAAATGACAGCATGCACATTCAAACCACTGCTTGCACATTGAAATCACTGTCTGCACATTCAAACCACTGCTTGCATATTGAAATCACTGCCTGCACATTGAAATGACAGCATGCACATTCAAACCACTGCTTGCACATTGAAATCACTGTCTGCACATTGAAATGACAGCGTGCACATTCAAACCACTGCTTGCACATTGAAATCACTGCCTGCACATTGAAATGACAGCGTGCACATTCAAACCACTGCTTGCACATTGAAATCACTGTCTGCACATTGAAATCACTGTCTGCACATTGAAATGACAGCGTGCACATTCAAACCACTGCTTGCACATTGAAATCACTGCCTGCACATTGAAATGACAGCGTGCACATTCAAACCACGGCTTGCACATTGAAATCACTGCATGCACATTCAAACCACTGTGTGCACATTGAAATGACAGCGTGCACATTCAAACCACGGCTTGCACATTGAAATCACTGCATGCACATTCAAACCACTGTGTGCACATTCAAACCACTGCGTGCACATTCAAACCACTGCCTGCACATTCAAACCACTGCGTGCACATTCAAACCACTGCGTGCACATTCAAACCACTGCGTGCACATTCAAACCACTGCGTGCACATTCAAACCACTGCGTGCACATTCAAACGACTGCCTGTTCATTGAAATTATTACCAAAGCTATGATCAAGCGCTAATAAAAAATAAAATTATTACCAAAGGTATGATCCCGCACACATTGGAGGGTCAGAAGTTGCTCTTCTTGTCCCTCAACATTCAGACGTCCCCTCAATTCTCCCCACTGTTCGTAATGACTCTGATGATTGCTAGTGAAAAATATTTGAATGGACTTCTCTTATATTAACAATTATTGTTCAAATAAATTTATTTAATTAAATTTTATAAACTAATAATTTGATTAAATTTAAATAACAAAAATAGTAACAGATATTTGAAAAGTGAATGACCTACAAATAAAACTTTCAGGTGGAGACCGACTGAATTTCAGCTTTGGCTTTGGTACCGAAAGTAGCCATTTGACCACTTTTGGCCTAGTTTTGGTTTCGGCCAAAATTAAAAAGTTAACTTTTGGTTTAATTTCCATTTCAGCCAAAGTGATAGAGACTTTTGGCCATCTGGATGAAATTAACTGAGGTTTTAGGTCATCTACCATAAGTCAGACTGTCTGTCTGCCGGCAATGCGATATTCATTATTGCTCAACGTCTTGCTGTCATCATATGTTATATGATCAATAATCAGCGAAAACTGCTTACAGCTGTTCTATGACTTACTTGTCACATATTTCCGAAAAATTAAATTTCAATTACGCCCAGGCAAATGTAAACAGTTTTGTGGAAGAAAAACTAGTGGAATGGTCATGTTTATATTATTTTTGTTTTAATTTTTTCTAAAATAAAAATTTGAAACCCTAGGTTTATTTAATTCCTTCATTTGTGATATTCATTTTGATTTATCATTATCATGCCCATCAATATTGTCATAAGCAAAGGTGAATAATATTGAATAATCGTAGGATTTGGTAATATTCCATTATTATTTAAATTTTTTTAATTCATTCATTTCTTGAAATTCATCATAATCATGCTCATAAACATTGTTATTATCGAAATAACATGCGTGTGCATGTATCACAGATTCGTATTATAATTATGTAGTAGGCCTACTGCAAACCTGTTTACTTATATGATTTTGGCGACAATTTACATGTCTTTTGCGATTCTCCGCCAAGACCCGTCAGAACACCAATTTTAAGAGATCCAGTTAAAAAGAAATCCCCCACCAATGGGGGTGAGGGAGGTTGGTTGCCGAACGAAATAATTACGTCACCAGCACAGAAAGACTAGTGTGTTAGTATTAGGCTAAATATTAATAGAGGGATATCTTGCCAGCTAATGATGAAAACACAAAGCATTAGTATGACGATAACCAACAAAAATTATGATGATATTTTTATAGCCTTAACAAATGATATTTAGGTGACTATTGACTCTATTAGAGCAAAAATAGTTATTGTAGGTATTATTAGGTATATAAGACACACACTAAAACATATGGTGAACGATCTTTCTCTTTCTGTGCCCCCAAACAATGGAATTCTTTGCTACTAAACATACGCAATATACCAACCACACAGGCTTTCAAAACTGCACTCAAAACATATCTTTTTAAATTATACTACCCTGACTGATTCCCCTCCTCTGACCGATAAACTATCTTGCTGGCTGCCGTCCATGGTTTGCCTTGTAAAAGTTATGAGGTGGGGTGGGTGAATATACATTGCTGTTCTTTATTTCATAAATGTATTTTATTTTAATGTCATGATTATGTCTATTTTGATAAAATTTTTATGTACAGCGCGGTGAGCCCAGCCCAAGGCTGTGGTACCCCGCTATATAAGACGTCTTATTATTATTATTATTATTATTATGTTCTAGGTTGTAAATATTGTATCAAAGCAAAGGGCACTCAAGGGTCTATTTTGCATGAATTTCGCCATGATCCCTCCCCTCTTGGGTCAAAAAACATTTTAAAGAAATTTAAATTACGTTTAAATTAAAATTGTAAATGCCCAAGTATTTATTAGATGTTTATTTATTAATATTCATAATGATCTTATTTTTTATAAAAAGAATATAAATATTGATACTTTTACCCCATCAATGTAAGTAGAATGTATGCATGAACGAATTTTAAAATATATAAATATTTTGGTTTTGGTTTCGGTTTTGCCGAAAGTCACTTTAAGCTTTTGGTTTCGGCTTCAGACAAAATCAGAGAATCACTTTCAGCCGTTCTCTACTTTCAGGTAACGAAATAGCTATAGATTAAGCAGCACATAATTCGTTTCAGAATTTCAAATTTCTAACATACATTTGGACAAAAATATAAAATAAAAATTTTAATTTCAAAATACTATTTTTCACAGACTCCTTTCATTATGTGTTACATAAAATTTTTACCATTTGTAACAAATTAACTTAATGGTATTAATCAATATCAATCAATAATAAAAATATTTACTCTTTAAGTCTCTGGAAGAAGTCCTTGTTCCAGTTTTCCCAAGCAATGCTGTCAGCAAGGAGGGAAGGAGCCATGTCGGTGTCAAAATTAAAGGGCTGAGAAAAAGCGCTCCATCTAGAACAACAACATGACTGTTCATTAAATCAATGAGACGGAAAACTTAAACTTTGAAATCTGAAATGTTTCAGATAATATATAACTAACTCATGCTAATGAAATAGACTTTACTTACATGAAAGAGAAGCTCGTTTCAAGATATTGCTGGGGCTTATTCACAACATCATTGCACAGTCCTTTTCTGCAAGTAAAATTTTATCTTTTTAACACATGATTTGGACTGATAGTAGGAATATTTGTTAACAGTAAATAGAGGTGTCATTTCAGGTTTTTTCAGGGGGTGGGGGTGGGAACCAAAACTTGGTCGGCTTGTTAAGTTGTTTATTACTGGAGGCGCCACAGTACATAGCAATTTAATTAAAACCTGCAAATTCAAGAGGGAGGGGAGAAAAATGCCCCACCCTGCTCTACTCAAATGAAGTCCCAGATTGTGAAATAATTGTGAACCAAGTGCTTCAATTCAATATAACATACTACAAGCTTACCTTTATTTTATGATGGTGTAAAGAATAATGATAACTTCTTTATCTCATACAATAAGCTACAGTTCTTTAACTACTATCCTACTTATGATATACTACATAAATTCTGTTAATTATATAAGTAAAAAACTTGATTAACATTGCTTAAGAGATTTTAATTTTAATTTTGTTTCCATACCTTAGTTTTCCACTATAAGTCAATTTCCATCTTTTCATTGGTTCTAGAATTTCAAAGGTGAGCCCACCTGCCTGGTAGGAATTGCCATCTGTATGATACACATCTGTGTCAGGATGTCTGGGGAACTGAAGGCAACCGATTCCAGGGATCTCTAAAAATAGCCATACTTCTGCCTGGCGGTGTTTTCTCCTTGCAATGCGGCAAACTAAGTTCACCCCATCCTGGTTTGTGGCACCAAAGTAACAGCAATCTATAGCCTGTGAGATGGACACAATAAAAACAACAATCTATAGCCTGTGAGATGGACACAATAAAAACAACAATCTATAGCCTGAGAGATGGGCACAATATAACAGCAATCTATAGCCTGAGAGATGGACACAATATAACAGCAATCTTTAGCCTGAGAGATGGACACAATATAACAGCAATCTTTAGCTTGAGAGATGGACACAATATAACAGCAATCTATAGCCTGAGAGATGGACACAATATAACAGCAATCTTAAACTTGAGAGATGGACACAATATAACAGCAATCTATAGCCTGAGAGATGGACACAATATAACAGCAATCTATAGCCTGAGAGATGGACACAATATAACAGCAATCTATAGCCTGAGAGATGGACACAATATAACAGCAATCTATAGCCTGAGAGATGGACACAATATAACAGCAATCTATAGCCTGTGAGATGGACACAATATAACAGCAATCTATAGCCTGAGAGATGGACACAATATAACAGCAATCTATAGCCTGTGAGATGGACACAATATAACAGCAATCTATAGCCTGAGAGATGGACACAATATAACAACAATCTATAGCCTGAGAGATGGACACAATATAACAGCAATCTATAGCCTGTGAGATGGACACAATATAACAGCAATCTATAGCCTGAGAGATGGACACAATATAACAGCAATCTATAGCCTGAGAGATGGACACAATATAACAGCAATCTATAGCCTGAGAGATGGACACAATATAACAACAATCTATAGCCTGAGAGATGGACACAATATAACAACAATCTATAGCCTGTGAGATGGACACAATATAAAAACAATCTATAGCCTGAGAGATGGACACAATATAACAACAATCTATAGCCTGAGAGATGGACACAATATAACAGCAATCTTTAGCTTGAGAGATGGACACAATATAACAGCAATCTATAGCCTGTGAGATGGACACAATATAAAAACAATCTATAGCCTGAGAGATGGACACAATATAACAACAATCTTTAGCCTGAGAGATGGACACAATATAACAGCAATCTTTAACTTGAAAGATGGACACAATATAACAGCAATCTATAGCCTGAGAGATGGACACAATATAACAGCAATCTATAGCCTGAGAGATGGACACAATATAAAAACAATCTATAGCCTGAGAGATGGACACAATATAACAGCAATCTATAGCCTGAGAGATGGACACAATATAACAGCAATCTATAGCCTGAGAGATGGACACAATATAACAGCAATCTATAGCCTGAGAGATGGACACAATATAACAGCAATCTATAGCCTGAGAGATGGACACAATATAACAGCAATCTATAGCCTGAGAGATGGACACAATATAACAGCAATCTATAGCCTGAGAGATGGACACAATATAACAGCAATCTATAGCCTGAGAGATGGACACAATATAACAGCAATCTATAGCCTGAGAGATGGACACAATATAACAGCAATCTATAGCCTGAGAGATGGACACAATATAACAGCAATCTATAGCCTGAGAGATGGACACAATATAACAGCAATCTATAGCCTGAGAGATGGACACAATATAACAGCAATCTATAGCCTGAGAGATGGACACAATATAACAGCAATCTATAGCCTGAGAGATGGACACAATATAACAGCAATCTATAGCCTGAGAGATGGACACAATATAACAGCAATCTATAGCCTGAGAGATGGACACAATATAACAGCAATCTATAGCCTGAGAGATGGACACAATATAACAGCAATCTATAGCCTGAGAGATGGACACAATATAACAGCAATCTATAGCCTGAGAGATGGACACAATATAACAGCAATCTATAGCCTGAGAGATGGACACAATATAACAGCAATCTATAGCCTGAGAGATGGACACAATATAACAGCAATCTATAGCCTGAGAGATGGACACAATATAACAGCAATCTATAGCCTGAGAGATGGACACAATATAACAGCAATCTATAGCCTGAGAGATGGACACAATATAACAGCAATCTATAGCCTGAGAGATGGACACAATATAACAGCAATCTATAGCCTGAGAGATGGACACAATATAACAGCAATCTATAGCCTGAGAGATGGACACAATATAACAGCAATCTATAGCCTGAGAGATGGACACAATATAACAGCAATCTATAGCCTGAGAGATGGACACAATATAACAGCAATCTATAGCCTGAGAGATGGACACAATATAACAGCAATCTATAGCCTGAGAGATGGACACAATATAACAGCAATCTATAGCCTGAGAGATGGACACAATATAACAGCAATCTATAGCCTGAGAGATGGACACAATATAACAGCAATCTATAGCCTGTGAGATGGACACAATATAAAAACAATCTATAGCCTGACAGATGGACACAATATAACAAAAATCTATAGCCTGAGAGATGGACACAATATAACAGCAATCTTTAACTTGAAAGATGGACACAATATAACAACAATCTATAGCCTGAGAGATGGACACAATATAACAGCAATCTATAGCCTGAGAGATGGACACAATATAACAGCAATCTTTAGCATGAGAGATGGACACAATATAACAACAATCTATAGCCTGAGAGATGGACACAATATAACAACAATCTATAGCCTGTGAGATGGACACAATATAACAGCAATCTATAGCCTGAGAGATGGACACAATATAACAACAATCTATAGCCTGAGAGATGGACACAATATAACAGCAATCTATAGCCTGAGAGATGGACACAATATAACAACAATCTATAGCCTGAGAGATGGACACAATATAACAGCAATCTATAGCCTGAGAGATGGACACAATATAACAACAATCTATAGCCTGAGAGATGGACACAATATAACAACAATCTATAGCCTGAGAGATGGACACAATATAACAACAATCTATAGCCTGAGAGATGGACACAATATAACAACAATCTATAGCCTGAGAGATGGACACAATATAACAACAATCTATAGCCTGAGAGATGGACACAATATAACAACAATCTATAGCCTGAGAGATGGACACAATATAACAACAATCTATAGCCTGAGAGATGGACACAATATAACAACAATCTATAGCCTGAGAGATGGACACAATATAACAACAATCTATAGCCTGAGAGATGGACACAATATAACAACAATCTATAGCCTGAGAGATGGACACAATATAACAACAATCTATAGCCTGAGAGATGGACACAATATAACAACAATCTATAGCCTGAGAGATGGACACAATATAACAACAATCTATAGCCTGAGAGATGGACACAATATAACAACAATCTATAGCCTGAGAGATGGACACAATATAACAACAATCTATAGCCTGAGAGATGGACACAATATAACAACAATCTATAGCCTGAGAGATGGACACAATATAACAACAATCTATAGCCTGAGAGATGGACACAATATAACAACAATCTATAGCCTGAGAGATGGACACAATATAACAACAATCTATAGCCTGAGAGATGGACACAATATAACAACAATCTATAGCCTGAGAGATGGACACAATATAACAACAATCTATAGCCTGAGAGATGGACACAATATAACAACAATCTATAGCCTGAGAGATGGACACAATATAACAACAATCTATAGCCTGAGAGATGGACACAATATAACAACAATCTATAGCCTGAGAGATGGACACAATATAACAACAATCTATAGCCTGAGAGATGGACACAATATAACAACAATCTATAGCCTGAGAGATGGACACAATATAAAAACAATCTATAGCCTGTGAGATGGACACAATATAACAACAATCTATAGCCTGAGAGATGGACACAATATAACAACAATCTATAGCCTGAGAGATGGACACAATATAAAAACAATCTATAGCCTGAAAGATGGACACAATATAACAAAAATCTATAGCCTGAGAGATGGACACAATATAACAACAATCTATAGCCTGAGAGATGGACACAATATAACAAAAATCTATAGCCTGAAAGATAGACACAATATAACAACAATCTATTGCCTGAGAGATGGACACAATATAACAACAATCCTGAAAGATGGACACATAAATACATCAATTTTCCAACTTTTGGATAACAAAGATAATTTTTAGAAAGCATAGATACTTTTAATAAAAATTGAAATGTTAAAAGTCATATAAATGTACAATTTTGAAGTAAATATAAAGGATTAAGTGCAAAATGACTAATTTTTTGTAGGCACAATAGTTTTAAAACTAATTAAGTTAAACATCGACATGTATTAATACATCTTTAATTATGTGAATTATTTAGCAATGAAAATAACAACAATTAAGTTTGATTAAAATTCATAAATAGACAAACAAAAGAACTTACAAATTCATTTTCAGATAATGTTTGGGGTCTTTCCATTTCCTTATAACTATTCCCTTTTCCGTATCCCTTTCTACCATTTACTTTCATGGGACAAGTTTCTGCAGAAAAGCTGTCAAAATTGTCCTTCTTTCCTTGTTTGGCAGATCGTATTCGAAACATGATGCAGAATATAATTCTTTTCAGCCAGTACCACTGACCTAAAGTATAAATGGCAAAAAATCTTTTTACCAATAAGAGTGTCAGGAATTTAAATTCTGAAGATAGATCAAGTGGATAAAAAAATGACAAAGTTCTTATGCCAGTTTTTTTATGGCATGTCCTCTAAATGCTAAGAATGAAAAGAAGAAAATTGTGCTTCAATATCCAGCATCATTTGATAATAACGTATCATTTTATTATGTGCATGCTTTACCTGGCAACTTGTAAACACCCGCTTTAATTTCTGACCCTCTTTGTCGAGATATGTAAGCAATGGCTAGAACAACAATTCCTGCACAGATGGCTAGAGAAATCATGGCTGCTGCTTTGTTGAAAATTTTGTACTGTAAATATAAAAGCAGAAACAAATATTAAAAAGAACAACACAGAAAAACCTTTAAAAAAAATTTTGGCCAATCCGTTTACACTTGGAAATGTTTGTGATTTCGTGTTATTTTTCAATGTTTGTACAGATGATATTGGCAGATACATAGATATGATAAAGGAAGATACATATATATGATAAAGTCAGATACATATACGCTAGAGATAAGTTAGGCCGTTACACATATATGCAAATTTTAAAAAAATTTATGTAGCAGGGGTGACTAGTTAAGATGATCTACGAGACCTTCCATGTGTGACCAGTAAAATATCATCCGAAAAAGGATCTTTAATGAATGCCCCTAATGAGTGAATGGGCACATAGATAATGTCACGTCTCTGAGGATTGAAAGGGCCCATTGATTAATTAATGTTAAACATCTGTGACAATGTGTGATAAATATATATTTAAAAAAAAAAATTAAGTTTAATTTTCTACCAGTCAATCTTAGTATAAATACATAGCGTATCATTCTTTCACAAATTGAGTGCACTTTAAAAATATCCACACCATTGGCTCAAGCAGTTAACTCTTAGTGTCCATAGGTCAAATCCACGTATTGACACAGTAATTTTGCTGACTCTAGGTGACCACAGACAATATTTCTTAGCTTTTCTAGTAAAATTGCGATAAAAAATAAATTACTTGCACGTTTGAAAAATGTAAGCACTGGAAGAGGATGTGGAAATATTGATTTGGACAAAATACTGAAATATTTAAATAAAATCCCAAAATTAAAGAGTCACTATGAAACACAATATAGACTGGCTCGCATCAAAACATGACCGGCGGAAAGCCAGTAGACTGGCGCGTCAGACTTTAAGAGTTAAGGGCATAGCCAGGTTTGATATTATAAAAGCCATTGAAAACTTATTGACATGCATATCTTATTGAATTCTAAACACTATAAAAAATAACTAACTAAAAAGGGCTCTCTAGATCTATGTCTTTTATCAGCAAATGGCGGACTTGGCAAAGGCCCTAAAGAATAGGCTTCCCTAAAGTTGAGACTTTGGTAGATTTTTGCCTAAGCTTTCCTACCTACACAGAGTTTAGAATTTAAGTGTTTTTATTTAGTCAAATTCAAACTTCCTTGGCCTTGGCTTTAAATTATTAAAAAAATGTCACCCGGATAATTCATGAAAACTTTTTTTAGCCTAAATAAGGCTTAGTAGGCACAAAATTAAACTGATATTAAGCTATTGACATTACATTTTTTTGTTATCTAATTAATGTTCACAACTATTTCTTATCTTAAGGGTATGAGCAAGCCTAAGCCTAGTCGTTTAGCCATTTTGATAGCCTGTAGTCAATACTCAATAACTCAATAGTAGGGTAACAACCCTTCTAAGTAGTTGAATAGTACTTGTAATTCAGTACATAATAATCTTAATCTAAATAACTTTATACTGAATACTGTCTTAGATCATTGTTTCTCAATGGATGGTGCACCTACTGAATGGTTACTGATCATCTGTAAATTTATGAACAGTCTTTTCTAAATAGTCTGTAAAAATTGAAAATGACTTTTTCTTAAAGGTCCAAAAAGAAATTAAGGATTTACATTTTTAAAAAAGAGACATTATCTTAAAGGCTTTTGAAAAAAAAAAAACAAATTGGTGGAACTAGAATCATTAGAATTAGTGATTTCTCCTTGCTTGCTTTTCACTTGTATTATTGAAAGCAGGATAAATAAAACACTGATGGGAATGCAATACAATAAATTTTCTAAACATGATGTATATATTATAAATAGTACTTTTGACATAAATAAGACATACAATTATATAGGGCCTACTTGATTGAGACAAAATCATACACCACAGACATTTTTTCCTCCATAGTTTTGACAAATGTAGGCCTTAAATTTAAAATGTATCTGTACCAAAATATGTTTGTTGGTAAAAATTATGAATATTTAAAGCAGAGATTCCCAAAGTGGTCCATATAAATCCCCAGAGGTCGGCGACAACTTGCAAGGGGTCCATGTCAGCGAAAAAAAAAATTAATATTAGCAGGGGGGTCTACCCAAAACCGAAAAAACATGGCATGTGGTCTACAAGACAAAAAAGTTTGGGTACCTCTGATTTAAAATGTTAGTCAGTAATTTCGATTTAATTTAATTGGCAATCTAAATAAAGGCAATCCTTTATTTTAAGGTGGTTAACTATTTATGGTTAAAAAATTTAAAACTTCTTATTTACCTGACGGAGCTACATTAAAAGTATTTTTATGTAAAATATATTTATATATATATGTTAATGATTAACATTTAATATTAAAAAATTGTTTTTGACATTTTTTTAAAATTTCAATAAAAATTAAAAAGCTATGTGAAGGTGTTTTTGCTATGCTTATACTTATATTAATAATATATTGATTATAAATTTAAAAATATTAATTATATTTGAAATTATTAATAAGGAATGCTTTAATTAAGTATCAAGGTATTAGTCATTAGTATTGTTATTACTTATATAAACCATTAAACTATAATTATAATATAGGCCTAAACAATACTTATTTATTGCATTGTTCAAAATAAATTAAATAATTTTTAATATTAGGCCTATTATAATCTATAATATTATAACTTAAGATTAAAACCTTGTTTTGATAAATATTAAATTAATTAAATATATTAATTACTATTATAACACTATCTGAACTATCACTCACTAACAACACACTACAAGTACTAGCTTTCTCTAAAAATGTGACAAAATATTATTAATATAATATAAATTATATTATAATAATATTATGAACTGCATGCAGTTGCACTTTTAATTAAGAAATATTCACTGACATAGTTGACTTAGTTCTACTTGCATATTTGAATAGAAACAATAATATTAATACCATGGATAAGGTTGGCTCACACTTAAATTAATACAAACTTACGTTAGGCCCAATAAATAAATATTTCTATGTTTTGTTTTAATTGTGATCCGCCTACTAGTTTAATCTAACTTTAAGTCTTCGAGTACTAAGAACTAAGAGGCGATCGAAATATTTTCAAAAGAAGGTCAAAGGTTACAGATTATAGACGAATGTAGTGTATGTCTGATAATGAGTGTTGCCATCCTATTATTATATTATTATTATCAGCCAGAACCAACTTTATGTTTTTTTCCAAAATATATTAGGCCTATATTATTAATTAAAAAATGTTCGTTAAAATTACTAATTTCTGTTAACCTTGATAAGACTAATTTATACGATAATTTTAGCTATAGATTTTTTTTAAGGAATGGGGGACGGGGGGATGCTTTACTTTATTTATTTTGGTTAAATTTAATTTTAATGATTTAAATTATTTAATGAAGATAATAATACTAAGAATAAGATACCAATATATGAAAATCCTTTAAAGTTACAGATATTTAAAATGGTACACATTTAAATAAAAATATTTTAAGGCATGTTTACAGAATTTTTAGAATTTAGTTTTTTGTTTATTATTTTTTTGCCTTTTAAAAAAAAAAAAAAAATTCAGGGGCGTAAAAAGGGTTCTGGCTGTGGCTATGCCTATTAGGCCTATAGAAATATAACAATTATTATATATAATATAAAAATGTCTAAGAACTCAATTATGTTAATATTAGAAACGTAAACATCTTCTATAAAAAAAAAACACTTCTTTATAAATTATATATTTTCCCCCATTCCCTAAATATACATTTAAAGTGGGTGAAAAATAGTATTTTAAAAATTTATTTCATTTTTATTGGGGGGAGGGGGGTAGGAATTAAAAAGAAAAAGAATCAATCCATCAAAATCCGATTAATTAGTCATTGTAACTCTCTAAATGCGAAAGTCCTTATTTCGAAAATGAGTTTTTAAAGACTTTATCTCTCCTCGCATTTCCATTGTGTGTGTGGAGGGAGTTTTTTTTTTTTTTTTTTTTTTTTCTCGCGCCTTCAAACGTGAAATTTTAAGATTTTTAGTGCCGTGGTGACGCCGTGGTCCCCTGGTGAGCGGCTGGAAAACTGTGTCGACGGAAGCGGATTTGACACTGTATCTCAAACTACCGAAGTTGACCGCATCTTCTCAATGGTTGAGTAAAAGAGTAGTGGGATCAATATTTTTAAAAAAAGTAAATAATTCTACTTTTATAAATAATTTAAAGATAACAATTTTAATAATAAAAAGAAGAACATATTTTTTGAATGAAGTGTGAAGTGTTTTAATGGAAATGTGAAATAATGTAAAATGCCCAAGACAATCAGGGACTGGAACAATCTTTCGAAAGGAACGGTTGAGGCGACAACACTAGACACATTTGCATCTATTTCCTCAAGCCTTCAAACCCCTTGTGCATGATTCCCTCACAAAGTGGCACTGGAAATGAGTGAAATTTCCTCATCAACACCAGGAACAGAAACATTGCAAATCCCATCTACAAAATAGTCTACATGCATATGAGTCAAAATGATCAATAAATTGATCGTGGGCCCTTAAGAAGAAGAAGATATTTTTTTGCGTTGAATTAAACGTTTTTATTCAAAAGAAAATTTGTATTATTGGAAGTGTGAATAATAATAATTTTTGCGGTCAATTAAAATTGAAGTACCAAAACTAAATATATTATTATGTAAGAATGAGCTATGCTGACGTAACGCCAAAGAATCGAAAATATTTAGATTCGTTCGGATTCTTAAAAGCAATCATAGTAACTGTTATTTTCTATTATTTTACAAAAATCAAATAAATTTAAATGCGGAAAAAAATATTACAATTCCGCTTTTATTTTAGCAAAAGTTTAAGTATTATTATTATAAATTACAAATATATTTAAAGTAACAACTGAGTAACTATTTAAAGGATTTTACCCGAATGTAAAAGTTATGGGGAAAAAATTAATCAAAATATTATTATCACAGAATTGCATCTTAATCACATTTATCGGGAAAATCCAAACATCTGTTATTCTTAGTGCGTATTTTAGTGCGTTTTTAATGTTGCGAAAAAAATATAATTAATTTGATCTAAATAATTACGCACATAACGTCACAGCGCGATTGCCTATTTTAGTCAAATCTTTAAGTTTCTTTGATTTCATAACCGTGCGTGACAAAATTGATAATGTATTTTCCCTTTCTAAAAACTGGAATTAATAAATAAAACAGACTGCTTTTTAAAATGCTAAATTTTTCTAAAATTAAATACAACTTTAGCTTTGTATTTTTAACATTTAATAAGTTGTTAATTTTTATTCTTTCCAAAAATATACTTTTATGAAATTTATAAAGTAGCGAAAAACTTAACCTTTAAATATACTTTAAATACTAAAATGCCATCTAAGGCAATCAGTGCAGCGAAACTACATAGCATTCACTAATGCACTAATCAATGATCCAAATAAGAACAAAGCATGTGAAATGCAAAAATAAGTCTAAGTATGTTTGTGGAAGTAAAGTGGGTGATTTTATTAATTTTTTAAAAAACTTTTTTTTGGTGGGGGGGGGGGGGGGGGGGGGGGGGGGGGGGGGGGGGAGTAATACGATAGTTTCATTTGCCCAAGTCAGCACAAGCTAAGCTTCAGAATGAATATGACAAATAATAATAATATTTATAATCGAATTCTGTGAGACTGTAACAAGATTAACTTGAACGATATGGATCATCAATATATATCGAACGAAGCGATATTTTATGGGATCCATTTATTGTAATCGATACCCAAGGCAAACATTTCGAATACTTTTAAAATGTTCTACACAATTAAATTTAAAGTACCGGTAGCTTTTTTTATTAAAAAAAATTTTTTTTTCACATTTTCCACCGTGGGGTTAGGGCACTTACGTGCTCCAGTGGGGGCTCAGTGCCCCCCCCCCCACCGAGGTATGCCTGAAAGAAACCCTGATTGTGACGGACGGATGCCACCAAAAAATTATTTTTTTAAAACATCTTATTGGTATGACTAATGGGAAAAGGGAGAAAACCGAGAATTTCCTTTCAAGCAATTTACATTAAAATTTCAATTGTATTTTATTTTTAAAAAAAACAAGTTAAAAATAACAAATTTCGATTAATAAAAAGTAGGAAAAGAACATCGAAACAAAACCAGCAGCTTTGTTCAAGGCCACTCCCTGACATCAACTCATTGTTCCTGGCACGTAGCGTCTGAGGGATGTGCATTGGACCTCTTGATTAAACACGACGGCAGCTGCCTGCGACCGCAGGTTTTCCCCAAGCACCCAAACAGATGAATGACCAGACAACTGGGGTGACACATTGTCGAGCTTTCTCTTGCTTTTCCCCTACTTACCCCGAGGAATAGATAACTAGAAAAAAATGTGATTGTTAAGACAAAAGCGGGTGTAGCCGCCTTTAGAAAAAAAAACAACAACAAAAGGTTCACACGAGTTGTCCCGTCTTTTACGGGGAGCTAATTCTAGTTTGAAATCCGGAACTAAATATTTACAAGCAAATATTTCTATAACCTTGAAATAAAGGGTTCGTTTCAAATTTTAAAACAAAAAAACCAAAAAAACCCCAAAAATATTTAAAAATCCATTTCTCTATTCTAGAGCCTATGTAGATTATGTCTTACTGGGTTGATTTGGACAGAGCACAAGAAATATCTATCTACGTATAAAGGTAGTTGACCACGTTAAAAGCTTGGTTGTGGCTAGGGCACTGGTTAGATAAAAATGTTGTTATTTCAATAATTTTACTTTGCTTCTATATAACTGCGGTCGCGACTTGACAACATTTGAGAACCTGTGTACTAGAGGTGTGTACTGAACTTTATGATTCAGGCTTGTGACAAGATTTACCCATCATTCACCTCTGGCACTGCCCACCCGAACATTTGAAATGCGCCCCCCCCCCCCCACTCCCCCCCCCCCCCC
>CAXITT010000462.1:177995-188073 GCA_964033795.1 Lymnaea stagnalis | reverse complement strand
AAAAAACTTTTTCCCCCCCCCCCTGAAAAGTTATTCGTTTCCCCCCACCCCCCCCCCCACCCCGAAAGTTTTCACAGATCACTTATACCCACTAACAAACTTCAGTGATATTCAATCATTGTTTCTAGTACCATTATATTCATTGACTTTGCTTTGGGCAAAGCTTCAGGCTGATCCCTATAGACAGCTGATCCCTATATAGACAGCTGATCCCTATAGACAGGTCACACACTATAATATAGAATCCCCGAACCCGGATCCCCTTCCAGGTTTGTTGGCTGTGTAGTTGGTTTGTGGCTTTTGTGGCAACATCACGTGTGTTGAATGTATCAGTAGAACAAGTGGAATCAGCGATCCGCTACGTAGGTTGACAATTACACGGTAAACATTGTGTGTTAGTTGAATGAGAGGTGTATGTTAACTGGGTTGTTGAATGAAGGGTGCATGTGAACTGTGGTTTTGAATGAGGGGTGCATGTGAATTGTGTTGTTAAATAAGAGGTGAATGTGAACTGTGGTTCTGAATGAGAGGTGCATGTGAACTGTGTTGTTGAATGAGAGGTGCTTGTGAACTGTGTTGTTGAATGAGGGGTGCATGTCAACTGTGTTGTTGTATCAGGGGTGCATGTGGACTGTGTTCATTGCAAATAGTGTATGAGGGGTATTTGTAACTATGCTAGTTTTAAAGGGATGTATGTTGGTTGTGTTCATTATGAGGACTGTGATGTTTCAATGTCATTTGTTTGTTTGACAAAACGCGAAGAAGCGATCCATCAGACTGAATAATGTCGCTACCAAATGTGCCACATTGTTTCCTATTCTAGATTGCTATTGAAATCCTCAGATTCCTACTACTGAAATCCCCAGATTCCTACTACTGAAATCCCCAGATTCCTACTACTGAAATCCCCAGATTCCTACTACTGAAATCCCCAGATTCCTACTACTGAAATCCCCAGATTCCTGCTATTGAAATCCTCAGATTCCTTCCCTTTGTGACGCAAGTCAAGTCAAGTTACATAATAAAACTGTTTTAGATGACCGATTAATCAATCAGATAATCATTCGATCAATCAATAAATAAATAAATCACTCAAGGTCAAGATTATATCAATACATCAGAACAATCGTTTAGATGACCAATCACTAAAACAATTTATCAATCAATCATGGTAAAGATTATATTATTACGTCATAAAACTGTTTTAGATGAACATTCAATCAATGAATCAGTCAATCAATCAATCAATCAAGGTAAATTTTATATCATTACACCATAACTCTGGTTGAGATGACGAATCACGGTCAACATTATCAGCATCTGTCATCTAGTTTTAAATTTTTCATTTTAATTTAGAAAATATGGCCGCCATGAAGATCTTGCTGCCGTCTCTCTTGCTTCTTTCCTTGACACATGCGCCATGCTTGGGTAAGCAACAGCACACGGTGCACATGTTTGTGCACAAAGTCGCAGACGATGACTCGGGACATGCTGTGAAGTGCGGTAAGTTAATGGACTGTTGGTTCCAGGCTGGTAGCAATCAGTGGCGTAGCAAGGGGAAAGTGCTTTTCCAAGACTTTTCCGCCCCTCTTCAGCGAAAAAAGTCTGCATTTGGGCGAAAATGCCGCCCCCTCCATATAATGAAAATAATCGCCGCCCGGGGCGCACCTTCATCTCTTTGCTACGCCACTGCCAACAATTCATCCCTGCATATGATGTGAACTTTTTTTCACTTCGTTTATTACATTCTAAAAAAAAGCATATTTCAAAATCCTATTTCAAAACACAAACTTCATGAAATGGCTGCCATTAACTGACCCCCATACAGTAAGGGGCCGCTCAGAAAGTACGTCACATATTTTAAAATCCTATTTCAAAACACAAACTTCATGAAATGGCTGCCATTAACTGACCCCCATACAGTAAGGGGCCGCTCAGAAAGTACGTCACATTATATTTAACAAAAAATAAACAAACTCTGCCTCCCCATGTCATAAATCTCAACCCCCTGCCACGCCCCTGAAGTGCGTCACACTTTCGAATCAAAATTTAAAAAAAAAATCAAGATCTTTAACACAAACTGTCACACTATTTTTAGACAAACCCCCCCCCAAACCTTTTTTTTTTCTTCTAGAGCCTGGTGTGCTTTATGGATGGCTCTTAATGTAGCGTTATCACTTAAAGATGACGTTATGAAAGATAATTTATTTCTATATCTATATAGGCATCAATGCAAATACTTGTGTGCAAGCGTCAGTACTATAATAATAATAATAATAATAATAATAATAATAATAATAATAATAAAGTTTATTTGAAAAGTCCTATCTGAAGAATATTCACATTTCTAGCCCCTCCTTTCTGATACGTAAATAACTGAATCAAAGAAGATTAAAGATAAATACAAATAAGCCCATCAATCACCCGCCACTTATAAAGGGGCGCATACAGCTCTAATCTCTAACCCAATGGAGCCCGAGATGTTGTAGTTTACAGCTCTAATCTCTAACCCAATGGGGTAGTCAAGTGTTTTCTGTGGGGTAGTCAAGGGATTTCTGTGGAGTCGCGGGCTGAAGTAATACAATAATAATGTTTGAGATATTTTCAAAAGAATAGAGATGACATCGCAAGTTTCTTGAGTCCGTGGTTGTGATGTTGAAAAAAATAAACTAAAGTAAGTTGGAATGTCTTATAAGGAAGTCCACAGTTAACGAGCAAATCGGTCATCGAACAAGTTTGTCAACTTTTGTTAGTTTGGTTAATGAACGATACTTCCTATTAAAAAACATGCGCACATCTCTGTACACACTGTCCCACCAACTCAGTACACACAGTCCCACCAACTGTGTAAACACTGTCCCACCAACTCTGTACATACAGTCCCACCAACTCTGTACACACAGCCCCACCAACTCTGTACACACAGCCCCACCAACTCTGTACACACAGCCCCACCAACTCTGTACACACAGTCCCACCAACTCTGTACACACAGTCCCACTAACTCTGCACACACATTTCCACCAGCTCTGTACACACAATCCCACCGACTCAGTACATACATTCCCACCAGAAAAAAAAAATTTAATGTGTAATTTAAAAAATCTAAAAACAAAGATTTTAGCATAGATCTTTTATAAAAATCGTAACTGGAGCAATGGGGGTCGGGTTAGAAAATGGGACAAAATTAATAAACCACTTTATAAGAATACCAAGTAACGCCCCCCCCCCCGCCGCAACCACACATATTTTTCACGCCCCTGAACTATATTAATATCATTAAGACCCACCCACTCTGAGCCCGTAAATTTATTTCACAAAATATTTCAGAAAAACAAACGAAAATTACGCACCAAACGCACCGATGATATTAAAAAAAAAAAAAAAGCAAGTACCTCATAGAGCACTGTTATCGGGAATTTAATTTCGCGAAATCGTATGTCCGTCATCTTCCCCTTTAAAAACAGGAACAACTGGTCTTTAGGGGTTTTGGCTGAAAATTTGACAGAATGTGTTGATATCGGGAACGAGTCTATATACCAAGTTTCAGCTCGAGGAGTAGACGTGATGTGGTTCAATGAGCTGTACGAAGTTTTTGCCGCCCAGCCACGAACAAAAGCGAAGTTAATATGAAGGATTTAAAAATGCTAATCAATGCTATATTTCTAAGCATCAAACAGATGACCTGAACTTAACAATGAGACCAATACGGCAAATTATTTCTATTCGCAATCGTTCGGTAGTCATGGCAGTTTGTTATAACGGCAGAGCGTTATCCAAGGCTCCACTTGATATGTATTCGAAAGCGTAAGTGGCAGGGGGGGGGGGGACATTCTAAAGTCACGTGATTCCTGTGTGCGAAAGCTTCCAAGAGACTGGTCGCGCTTGAAGATAACAAACCTATCCAAGGCTCCACTTGATATGTATTCGAAAGCGTAAGTGGCAGGGGGGGGGGGGACATTCTAAAGTCACGTGATTCCTGTGTGCGAAAGTTTCCAAGAGACTGGTCGCGCTTGAAGATAACAAACCACTTTTGTGTCGGTTTAAACATTGAATAATAATCAATATTAAACGGATATGAACATTTTGAACTGAGGTTTCTTAATCTGCTGAAACATTTTGCAGGCAAGGTTGATTTCAACTTTACATGGACACCAAAAGATCTGTCACCATCCGGAGAGGTCACTGTCTTATTTGAATACACCACACGTAAGTATTTCTTAGCCTGATTACGTCATTGAACAAAATGGGGTTAGCCTCGGAACAAATGTTTGTTGATAATTTAATCTCCACTCCAGCCTGCATGGACACATTTTTGTGTTGGGAAGTATTATGTAATAATAATAATAATAATAATAATAAGACGTCTTATATAGCGCGGTACCCCAGCCTAGGGCTGGGCTCACCGCGCTGTACATAAAAATTTCATCAAAAGAGACATTATCATGACATTAAAATAAAATACATAATTTATGAAATAAAAGAACAGCAATGTATATTCACCCACCCCACCACATAATCCTCTGTACCAAAATGTTTAAGTATAACTCTTGACAAGAACGTCCGGTGACCTTGACACAGGATTAACACAACACCGCGTGTTAACACAGATACAACTAACAGTTTTCAAATATAGAAATAATGATGAGAATATTATTATTAAAATAAAATAGATACCATTAACTAACATAGGGTGACCAAACGTCCCGTAAATACGTGATTGTCCCGTTTGTTCACGATGGTACCCTGTGTCCTGAAGAAAGTCTCTCGGGACCCTCGGGACCCCTAAATGTCCCGTTTCCAAAGTCAAACATATTTTCATATCACTAAAACTTCCTAATTTAAAATATTACTTCAAGTAATATTTTGGCCAGCTGTGTGGCCAGTAGTGATGTGGGCTCGCGTGATGGCTGCATTTAATTTGTTGTGTTGTATTATGTTGTAAAATATGTCTAAATAAATAAGTATTTACTGCAAACTTATTTTTTTTGTTTTTTATATGCCCCAGAGTTTAAATTAAATTATAAAAGTGAAGGTAAATTGAAAAAGATTTGTAGGTCTCAAAATAGTTAAAATGAGCATATTTCAATAAACAGTTTCCGGCGGAGGCCCCTCTTTAGCTGGAGGATATCTCCCAAAACCCTCCTTGGGTGTCTCCCGTTTTTTCCAGTTCATAAGTTTGTCACCCTCCATTAACATCAATAAGCATGCTATATTATCATCAATAAGTATGTTATAGATATAACATCAATAAGCATGCTATATTATCATCAATAAGTATGGTATAGATATAACATCAATAAGCATGCTATATCATCATCAATAAGTATGGTATAGATATAACATCAATAAGCATGCTATAGATATAATCATCAATAAGTATGTTATAGATTTAACATCAATAAGCATGCTATATTATCATCAATAAGTATGTTATAGATATAACATCAATAAGCATGCTATATTATCATCAATAAGTATGGTATAGATATAACATCAATAAGCATGCTATAGATATAATCATCAATAAGTATGTTATAGATATAACATCAATAAGCATGCTATATTATCATCAATAAGTATGTTATAGATATAACATCAATAAGCATGCTATATTATCATCAATAAGTATGTTATAGATATAACATCAATAAGCATGCTATATTATCATCAATAAGTATGTTATAGATATAACATCAATAAGCATGCTATATTATCATCAATAAGTATGTTATAGATAGAACATCAATAAGCATGCTATATTATCATCAATAAGTATGGTATAGATATAACATCAATAAGCATGCTATATTATCATCAATAAGTATGGTATAGATATAACATCAATAAGCATGCTATATTATCATCAATAAGTATGGTATAGATATAACATCAATAAGCAAGCTATAGATATAATCATCAATAAGTATGTTATAGATATAACATCAATAAGCATGCTATATTATCATCAATAAGTATGGTATAGATATAACATCAATAAGCATGCTATAGATATAATCATCAATAAGCATGTTATAGATACAATGTATTATAGTATATAAAAATACTTTTGAACAAATGTGCATTTGTTCCCACAGCCAATGATATGGATGGTGGTCTCTTCAATGCAACCTTATACAATCATGCTCAGCCTGGGGAAATTATCATGCAGTATGGCGACAGCTTTGATTGTGATTTCTTGAAAAAATATGGTGTACCTTGTCCTATCAAGAAAAACCGTGAGTAGTTCAGTCATACACCGAACATCATTTAGTTTTTAAAAAAAGCAATTTAACTTATTTTTAACTTTTTCCAAGGTCACAGTAATGAATGTTTGATTGTTCTTATAAATTAAAATAAAATTAAGTACTATGTGCAAGACCTGGCTTACAACTACATCTCAATATCTAAGTGTATGTTTAACACCTAACATAGAACTACATCTCATTATCTAACTATGTTAAACAATTTACATAGAACTACATATCAATATCTAAGTATGTTAAACAACTTAAATAGAACTACATCTCATTATCTAAGTATGTTAAACAACTTACTTAGAACTACACCTCGAAATCTAAGTATCATCAAATATGGATTCCTAATAGTTATTTTGATACAATTTATTTTTTTTTTTTTTTTTGACAGTTGTAGAATAAAACGAAGAACCTAAATTTGAATAAAAAATCTTGCCGTATGAATCCAGAAAGGCTGTTTTTATTTCTATAAATTTATAATAATTATTTTTATAAAATTTATTTTTTTTTTTTTTTTTGACAGTTGTAGAATAAAACGAAGAACCTAAATTTGAATAAAAAATCTGGCCGTATGAAGCCAGAAAGGCTGTTTTTATTTCTATAAATTTAATATGTGGTTTTAAGTAGCAGACAATTGAATTAAACTTGAGTTCTGATCACCTTTAAAAATAAGATGATTTTAAAGTTCAAAAAAAAAAAGAGTTCTGTGTTACCTGCCAAATTATGACAATTACATCTGAAAAGTCATGAGTTCTGTGTTACCTGCCAAATTATGACAATTACATCTGAAAAGTCATGAGTTCTGTGTTACCTGCCAAATTATGACAATTCCATCTGAAAAGTCATTTGTAAATAATGTGACCGCATACGGACCTCATAATGTACAATGCTCTTTAAAATTAACAAATGATTTTGATCAGTTTCTTTTATCTAACTAAGGAAGAACCTATTTTATTCTTAGAGTCTTTTCATATCACCAAGAAAATACCTAATCTTCAATTGCTGAGCAATTATCCAGTAAGTATTTTGTATTTTTAAAATTAATTTTTACCTTGTACATTTATAATTTTGTCAAATGAATAGAATTTTTTTTGGGCTTAAGTTTATAGTTTGGTTAAGGGCAATGCTCACTTTAAGCTGCGTGGCTGCGCGGACGCGCAGCTATCTCACAGAAGCCGCGCAGCAGTTTTGAGTATCCGCGCAGCAAATTTCCATGCAAGTGTGTGTTTGTATTTGTGGGCTGTAAAATTTTGCACACACAAAAATTGATGCTGTAAAACTTTGCACACAACTGGATGATTTTGCACACGAACCAACAAACCTTAGAGGGAACATTGGTTTGGGGGGGGGGGGCAATCTCAGCACGGCTACTAGTCTATTGTTAAAATATTGTTACACTAGTTATAGCCCGCCAAACACTAACGACAGCAATGCGTGAACTTCCCATCAACTAAAGTTACTTGACAAAACATGAACTCAAGTATCGCACATTTAAGAATCACAATTTTTGCTCCATTCCTTCCCCCATGCTACGTCACTGCACACTTTTTTTTTCACGCCCATGAACTATATTAATACTCAAATGTCCTAACCACTTGAAACCGAATATTTAATACAATATTTTATATTGTAATAAATATTCGGTTTAAAGGGGTTAAAATGAAATGGAGATGATTTCATTTTACGAAAAGAAAAAAAGTACGCGCCAAACGGGAATTATATTTTGCGCGCTATTGAACCCACTATTGAACCATACTTTCTTTCAAACATTTATTTGTATATTTATTTGTAATATAATCTCAATACCAAATACGCTGAATAGGAAGCAGCCAGCGTGTTAGGAAGCAGCTGGAAGTGAAAGCAGACCACCAGAATCGTAATAGTATAGTCATCATCATCATCATCATGTCCCTTAGTCCTTGGACCGTTGGGGCGCCACAGATGACATGTGAACTATCCTCCTCCATTCGTCTCTGTCTTCTGCACTACGCACAACATTGCCCAGTGTTAGTCCTGTCTACTCTTTGATGTTATCCTCCCATCTTTTTCTTTGTCTTCCTCTTCTTCTCTCTACTCTTGTGGTGCCCTGCATGATTTCTTTGGCAATATAGTATAGTAAATAGATATATAAACGATTGGGTTGCCAATCTCAGCAAGGCTACTACTTTATGGTTAAAATATTGTTACAGCAGGATGCTATCTCAACACCACTACTATTTTATTGTTAAAATATTGTTACAGTGGATTGCCAATACAAGCATGGCTACTACTCTATTTTACAAATATTTTTACAGAAGTAGAGATGAGTTGCTGAACACACACAAAAATCTGGTTTATAGAGCGCAGACGATTTTCTTGACTGTTACTAAGCCCAGGCTGAAGTCATGTTTTTAATTGTGACACGGGTGTTTTTGGTGAAGAGGGGTTGTGGAAGATGTCTTCATCCTTCCCTTTTCAATTCCTAGGGCAGTGAAGACCATGAAAATATGTGTCCCCAACCTTTCTGTTTTTTCTTTGTGTTTTTATCACTTTTATCTGTTTTTAACTCTGTCCTATCGACCTGGTCTCTGTGACGGCGATGATTTACAAAGATCTGAAGTGTTTTACAGGCTCCTCTTTCTTATCATACACTTTCTGAGCCATACACCGGAACAGATTTAGCATACAAAAGAACAGATTTAACATTTGATTTGAGTTAAACATTCTAAGTTTTGTCTTAGAGTTAAAAGGTAAAAAAATGTGGGTTGGGGATATTCGTAAAGACTGCTCTAAAATATTCTTATTATCTTTTTCAAGAATGTGTGATTTTACTGTCAATGTCACTTTTAATGTATATTTTATCTGTCTAGGGCACTTATTAATGCACTTATAATGTATATTTTATCTGTCTAGGGCACTTATTAATGCACTTATAATGTATATTTTATCTGTCTAGGGCACTTATTAATGCACTTATAATGTATATTTCATCTGTCTAGGGCACTTATTAATGCACTTATAATGTATGTTTCATCTATCTTGTTTTATCTATCTAGAGCACTTTATTTTTTTCTAAATCACTTATATAATGTATATTTTATCTGTCCAGGGCACCTATGATGCCATCTTACAGATTTGGAACAGTCAAAATGAGGAGATGATATGTGCAAATTTAACTGTAACAGTTCTAGATGTCTGAGATGATCTATATTTGTTCTTTGAATAGTTGAGATGATCTTGAAAAATTCTTTGAATGTCTGAGATGATCTTTATTTGTTATTTGAATGTCTGAGAGGATCTAGATTTGTTCTTTGGATGTCTTGGATGACCTCGATGTGTTCTCTGAATGTCTTGGATGACCTAGATGTGTTCTCTGAATACCAAATCAACAACTGTGCTCATCATCACTAAATAATGAATATCTCACATTAATTTGAGATTTAGTTTGCCATTACGTCATCAACGTCTGCTAACATCGTCTGCTATCATTATCTCTCAGTGGTCAAGCACATTAAACTCCAGACTTTTTGTTTTTGACCAATGTAGGTCATCTCTGATCACAGGATAGTTAATCCTCTCTAGATGTCTCTTCCTACAAACCACTTGGCCAATCGCAGAGCGGCTGTATATTAGACGTTAGTCAGACAGAATCATTTGATAGTTTTCTGCCTGTGACTGAGGATGAGGTGAGGCGAGTCATCATCAGGTCTGCTCCCAAGTCTTGTGCCCTCGATCCTATCCCCGTCCCACTGCTTGTAGAATGCCTTGACGTCCTCCTCCCAGCACTCACCTCCATCATAAATTCTTCGATTCTCTCTGGCATATTCCCTCCCATTTTTAAA
>CAXITT010000462.1:161428-177046 GCA_964033795.1 Lymnaea stagnalis | reverse complement strand
TCAACTCGTTCACTGACCCTCACTTTCCTGTCTATCTCTCTGAACTGTTGCTTCCTTACATCCCCACAAGACAACTACGTTCTTCCATTGACAGTAGAACCCTCTCAATCCCAAGAACTAAAACTAAGACCATCGGTGAACGCTCCTTCTGCTTCCATGGGCCCACGTTCTGGAACCAGCTCCCCTTCCATGTACGTCATAGTGAAACCTCGTCCCTTTTCAAAAAGTCCCTTAAAACTCATCTGTTTAGGTCCGCCTATGACCTGTGATGCATCCTCCTTGCCCTACCTAATTTTCTGTTTCAGTTTAATCCTGAAGTGTCAAAGTGTCCTCTTTTTATAGCCATTTTCATTGTTTCTATAGAATAGTAGTTACTATCCTAGTGTCTCATTTGTATTTACTTAGTTTACTTGTTTTAATATTTGTAAAGCGCTTAGAGCTTTATGATAAGCGCTATATAAAAATGCCTAAATAAATAAATAAATAAATATTCATTTTGATGGTGTTTTTAGTGAAAAGAAAATTAATTTTTTGTTTGTTCATTTAAGTATCATTTATATTAATTTGTAATCAAACTGTGAAGAAATTGCTTGATCCAGATTACCAATAAACTATATATTCACCAAATTGTGTTCAATTTATTTACCATACAAGAATTAATCGTTAATAAAAAAAATCTTATATAATACATTTTATATACAATAGAAATTTTGAGCACAGAAGTAAAAGTGGATCTAATACAACTAACAGCAATACGAAGGTTGACCATGACCATTCTAAACACGGAAAATGTTCTGTAGCCGGGGCTGAATATTTCTGTCGGTGCGCAGATGGCTGATCAGTTCTTGTGAAGGAGGTGCAGGGGAAGGATGGGGCAACTCCAGGTTCAAAGCTGGCTCGAACTAAATGGGGCAACTCCAGACTCCAGGTACAGAGTTCATTCGGGTTATATGGGGCAACCCCAGGTATAGCGTTCACTTGGGCTATTTTGGACAGCTCCAGGTATCAAGTTCACCCGGGCTATATGGGGCAACTCCAGGTAAAGAGGTCACCCGGGGTATACGAGGCAACTCCAGGTACAGGGTTCACTCGACCTATATGGGGCAACTCCAGGTACAGAAATCACTTGGGCTATTTATAACACTAGGGTGGTAACGATTATTTGATTAATAATCATGTAATCATGTATTTAGTATTGAGAGGTGCATTTTTTTCTAAATTAGGGCTGGCCCTATAATACGTAGATCTTGGCCGATTAATCATAACCCTCTCCGGGGGTCACCGACTCTGACCACGCCACTAATCTTATGACAAACCCATGACCCACTCCGGTTGTCACCAACTCTGGCCACGCCACTAATCTTATGACAAACCCATGACCCACTCCGGTTGTCACCAACTCTAGCCACGCCACTAATCTCATGACAAACCCATGACCCACTCCGGTTGTCACCAACTCTAGCCACGCCACTAATCTCATGACAAATGCAGGACACGGCCCGGCGTCAGGGCAAAGTAGAGAATTTTTGAGCCGAAAATAAAGCCAATATTTTGGACATCAAACTGTAAAAAACCATTAAAATAATGGTATCAATAGCTTATGAATTTTTGTCAAAGATACGTTAATAAAACACAATGAAAGCGCTCTCCTAGCCCGTTTTTTCTATACAAACTCATCAGTAATACTTGGGAAAAAAACTCAATCTTAATCAGGCCATATCTCTTGTACCAAAGTTGAAATCATAAAAGTTTTGATCATTTGATCACGTTGTGAGCCTGCTATATGAACTCTCTGCTGCTGACTTGCTACCTGAACTCTCTGCTGCTGACTTGCTACCTGAACTCTCTGCTGATGAACAAAACACACGCAATGAAATTATCAGATTTAAAAAACAACAACAACTTCTGACAGGTTAAATTATGAAATTTTGTTCCACCAGTTTATTGGAGTAAGAGGCTTGGCTCCGAAGATGGTAAGATGAATATGTCCTCAATGCAGGATTTCTTCCAACCAGATCGGTCTTAGAAACATCAGAAGAATATCACCTGGAAGATGAAGTGCAAGAACGGCTCATTTAAGCTTCGGCAATGATGGAGGTAATATCTGTAACAGGCTCGTCAACATCTTCAATAGGCTAGTCCACATAAAATCGTAGCGGCATTTTGGGACCCTAATGTTAGCCTGTCAAACAATGAATGCTAAAATAGTAACAATAATGAAGAAATATGATTTAAGAGAATCAATCCAAATCATTAAATACTGGAGAACAAATTGATGTCAGTTAGAACACGTGTAGTACATCCTAAGCGTAATATTGTTTTTCTGCGCATAGACCGACAGAGAATTTGTATTAGCGGAAGTAAACGAATGTATGGATTGTTGTTTCGTTTTCTATGGATTATATAAACAATTCATTCAAATTTAATTATCCATTCCAATTTTTATGAAAGTAAAAGGTAGGGCAAGGATTTAAAAAAAAAAAATAATAATCCATGATTATACAGCGAGTATTGTGATTTAAAAAAAAAATCCAATAATGCAGAAAATAGAGAAAACCCCTAATTTTCCACCACCCTGCTTCATTGCCGCCCAGGGTGGTCGCCCCATTCATCAGACACCCCCGAGGTTTTCAAATGTTTATTGGCTACATTTAAACTTAAAATTTGGTATTTTCAAATACAATTCCTTACTCCAATACTTAATTACACAGGTCGGGCTTTATTAGGTAGGGGACGTAATCAGAACATTTATAATGTGTTCATGAGCTTCAGTTATCAACCTTACTTCAAATTAAAAAAAAAAAAATATGCACGGGATATAATCACAATGTTAACAATACTTTAAAAAAAAATTGTGTAGATTTATTTTCTTGTTATCACACGAGTTTGGAAACAATAAATTTGACATATAAATATAGATCATTATACACGACAACCGCACGTTTTTTATGGTATCTATTTGTTTTTATTTTGTGTATATATATATATTAAAATTTATTTTTGTATATATTTTGTTTATATTTTATATATTTTGTATATGCTTTGTATATATATATATTGTATATATTTTAAATATATTTTGTATATATTATTTTGTATTTGTTTTGTTTATATTTTTTGTATATTTTATGTATATTTTTTATGTATATTAAAAAAGAAAACAAAGATTTTACACCGTAAGTAGCCAGACATAAGTATATTAATATATCTCTCCATTCAGGACTGTTGACACAGTACATGCACTCATTAGAATTGTCTTAAACTATTCATTTCTACGGCAAAAATCCTACTAAATCAGTTTTATTCTAAAAGGCGTTAGAGCTAGATGGTTTATTGCTGTCAATCACAGGGGCTATTTGAACGGAATATGATGCCACTGATTTCAGAAAATAGCATTACAGATAACTGCGTTGTATGGGATTCTACTTGTTAAATATCGCACGTACGTTTGGTCCATACTATTTTCTTTTATTTTCTCTGAAATATTGGGTGAAAGAAATCTGCGGTGCAAAATTCGGTGGGTCATTAGAATATTAACATTGTTCAAAGGCGTGAACAAAATTTGCGGTTCGTGTTTTGTCAAATTTTCAACCACACCCCCCCCCCCCATTTTTCGATTTTTTCCAAATTTCAACCCCCCCCCCCCCCCCCCCCATTTTTCGATATAACATTTTGCAAAGGACTTCTACAAAAACTTTGCTTTTATGGGGTTGTTGAATTTAAATCCGATGTTCGTCCTATCTTGACATGTTTTATTCTTGTCTACGGCAATTGTTAAAATGGTGATGAATTTGATTACAGTTTAGATGTATTTAGATTTACATATGTGGTTCATTGTGCTGGCTGTAGTCATGGGGAGTCATGTATTTAAATGAATGAAGTGTCGCATCGCCCACGTTAGTCTTGACAAAGACATTGAGCTGTTTACAGTCAATATTTTATCCCACCATTGCACTGGAAGTACTGAAGGAAATGTTATGTGGCTAGGACTGAAGGAAATGTCATGTGGCTAGGACTGGAGGAAATGTCATGTGGCTAGGACTGGAGGAAATGTCATGTGGCTAGGACTGGAGGAAATGTCATGTGGGTAGGACTGGAGGAAATGTCATGTGGCTAGGACTGGAGGAAATGTCATGTGGCTAGGACTGGAGGAAATGTCATGTGGCTAGGACTGGAGGAAATGTCATGTGGCTAGGACTGGAGGAAATGTCATGTGGCTAGGACTGGAGGAAATGTCATGTTTTTTTTTTTTTTTTTTTTTTTTTTTTTTAAATTTTAAACTCTATTATGTGAATATCAATTTTTAATAGGACGTTTCCAGCTGGAGAAAAAATAAATACAAGGATACTATATTATAATATAGCCAAAAATGCTCACTGATTTTGGTTCTAAATAACGTGCACGTTAGAAAACAGAGAAGACCACAAACGCTTTCAGTTTGAGAGAGCGTTGAGCCGTGAAATAAAGCCACGACATGCCATAGTCATAAATAGGATTTAAGAATTATGCTGGTCATTTATAGTAGTATTAAATAAATTAAATTATTTTATAGACTTGAACTCTCAAAAGACTAGATTTTTCCATATTTCAATGACTTTGAATAGATATCTTATTCTGCACTGTCTCATGATGTTATTTTGTAGTTTCCTACAAGTATTATATATATATCATTTTAAAGGTAATTGGATGCTGTTTAATTGACATTTTTTGTTTGTTCAAAATATCCTTACTAAAATTAATTTATTATTATTTTTGGGCAAAAACGCAATATTTTTAAGCTGACACAAACATAACGTTAACAGCTTTACAAAGAAGGAAAAAGTGCTTCCAATTATTTCAATAAAATTGATATTTATTAGAATACTACTCCTACAAAAAATATTCAAATTTCAAAAGAACTGACTCATAAATAAAACAAAAAAAGTTATGACTATTTGTAGATAAAATATCATTCAAGGAAATAGTACTCGAAAAAAAAAAAAATAAAAAAAAAAAAAAAAAAAAAATTTTTTTTTAAAAAGAAAAAATAAAAAAAACAAAAAAAGTTATAACTATTTGTAAAAAAAAAATCATTCAAGGAAATAGTACTCGAAAAAAAAAAAAATAAAAAAAAAAAAAAATAATAATTTTATTTTTCAAAGGAAAACATACACTGCATCAAATTATCCCTTAGAAAATTATTAATAAGTATTATTTTAGAATAAAATTTAATTTAAAAAAGCACATTTTAATAAATAAACATTTTTATGCATTCCCGAGATACCGATCAAATGATGTAATCGTTCGACAAGACCATTCATATACAGTTCTTGAAAACAATTTCTTTTTTTATTAAAACATACAAATGTATCAAAAACAAAACCTGTCATATATCATATCATCAGTGGCGCTAAAGCCCATGTAGGGCCCTGGTCTGCTCCACCACATGCTTCCATTCGGATCGATCCATGGCTTTCCGCCTCCATGCGCGAAACCCCAACTTGTGTAAATTTCACTCGCATCGTCAATCCATCTCAGCCTTGGGCGACCAGTGAGTCGTCTGCCCCTAGGTTCCTGCCTGTATATCACCTTTGCTGCTCTCCATTCTGGCATCCTTTCAAAATGTCCCGCCCAGCGTATTCTGTCTTTTTTATCATTGCGACTATTGGTGGGTCTTGTACCATTGGCTCAGCTCTTGGTTTGTACGGATTCTCCAGATATCACTTTCCATCATTGGGCCTTATATTTTTATGCGGATTTGCCTCTTCCATGTATAGAGAAGGTTCTCTGCATTTTTTGGTAAGGGCCAAGTCTCACCAGCGTAACTTACTACTGGTCATATCATAGCGGTGTATATTGTCTTCTTTGTTTCCCTTGAGAGGTTTTTGCCTCCCAGGACTTTTTAAGGCTGAACTTGGAACAGCTGCCTGCTGTTATCCTTTCTTTCACGTTCACCTCCGACATTATTACAACTACTAAACATATAACTCATAAAACAAAGAAAGTGATAACAAAAAGGGCCGTGGGAGTCAAAAGGTTTGGGAACCACTGCACGAGAGCACTAGCCAACAGAATCTTCCACATTGAAAGCTATTGAGTTGGGAATATGATTAGTGAATACAACAATGGTGATATTTTATAACTCAAGCTTTTTTTTCTAAGTAAACAAAAAACTATTTTATAAGTTACAAATTTGAGCTGACACGATAAATGGGAGTTCCTTAACGAGCGATATACCACAAAGCAAAAAAAAATTCTTAGTCTTACCTTTGTTATAAAGGCCAAACTCTCCAAATTTACATAGCAAGATCCAAAATAAGTTGATTTGTCTTTGTCATGACAACAGGAGCTGAAAATTAAAATTTAGGCATATATATATATATATATATATATATATTATTTCAAAGTTTAAAATTTAAAAAACCAAGTAAAGACAAACTTAAATAGGCTGTATAAGGTACAAATACCAATTCATAAAATATGGAATATGAATTAATATTTGATTATAGATTTTTTGTGAACATATTTAGATCAGTTGCCCTACGCTCAAAATCTTTCCATACCAGGCACTTAGAGTTTTGCAAAGAATTATGATATCGGTCACTACACAATTATGAACAGTAAAGGAACAAATCAAAAGTGGTGCTATTCGCAGGTTAAGCAAAGAGTTTTTAAAAATGTCGGTGTTAAGTGAGTTAGTGCAGATGCCACGAGCAGAGCTGTTCATGTTCATTATATCCAGGTCAGACTGTATACATCAAGACAATGTCTATTGCAGTGTGGTGTAGTAACATTAATAGTCTATGTCACCTGGCCTCGCATACTATAGCATTACCCATATGAAATAAGAAAACATTCTTTCAATTTAAACAAATCAATTCGAGCTATAAGGTTACAAACAATTGCTGTACTATATACCAGGGTTTACAGGTCAAAACAATCTGGAGAACTATCGAAGTTAGGAGGTGATCTAAAAACATTCCTCTCCATCACAGAAAGAATAATAATAATAATAATAATAATAATAATAATAATAATAATAATAATAATAATAATCATAATCATAATCATAATCATAATCATAATAATAATAATAATAATAATAATAATAATAATAATAATAATAACAATAATAATAATAATAAAGTTCATTTCAAAAACACGCTTCATCCCCAAAGGCTCGAAGCGCGGTACAAAGTCAACAAAATACAAATCTATAATTTACCACATTTAAAACAAACGCAACACTACAAAAATTAATTACAAGCATACAATGGCAAAGTCTTTCTAGCCATTTCAACCGTGAGCAACACAGCCATTATTCATTAACTGGAAAATAAGGTTGACAATCATCCCAGAAGGTGTTTGTGAAATAGGTGTGTCTTTAAATTTGTTTTAAACGACTCCAGTGTCTGGTTGTTTCTGAGATCGACAGGAAGGGCGTTCCAAATTGTTGGACCAGCAAATGCGAAAGTGCGCTTTCCGTAAGTATATGTAAGAAATCATTTTTGAATCTGCAAATACTCATGAAAAGTCATCTTTCAAAACAAAAATACACGGTACCTTTAAGAATAAGATTCCATTATTTCGTTATAAACAATCTTGATAAATAATCCATTTCACCTTGGCATCAGTGATGTCTTAAGTCATGGGCACAATGGGCACTTGACCAGGGCCCCGCGTTTCTAGGGAACTCACTCTTATAAAGGCTTCATGTTGCAAATATTGTTAATGAATATTGAAAAGTTTTGGCAATTAAATTTGATTTAAAAATCAGTGGGCAGCACGTTTCCCAATTTTAACCCACGATTTTATCGGCACGTTCAAAATTAATATTATAAATGCGAATCACATGTTGGATACTTTTTAAACTTTTAAAGGGGAATAACTCTCGTCAACAAGTTTTACTTCTCCCAGATATGAATCGGAAAATAATAAAGTTAGAGTATTTGTTTACAATCATGTTAGACAAAGATGTTGGCCCCGGGTGGTAATAATCCTAGATACGCCTCTGCTCCGTAGGGAAATTAGCGGAGAAAAATTTATCCTAGCACCAGTTCAAGTGCTACTGAATTTAATTAGCCTTATATCAAAAGTTTGTAAGTCACCAATGAATAATTCTTTAAAAAAAAAAAAAAAAAAAAAATAAAAAAAACAAAAAAAAATTAGCCTTATATTAAAAGTTTGTAAGTCACCAATGAATAATTCTTTAAAAAAAAAAAAAAAAAAAAAAAAAAAAAAAAAAAAACTTAAAATTTTTTTAAAAAAAAAAAAAAAAAAAAAAAAAAATAATAATAACTTTATATTTTTTTGAACAGAAAAATATTTTGTATTCTGTGTCTAAAAAACTTATTTAGATGATAAATAGAACCCAACAGTCACCGTATGTCTGAGCTGTAAGCAGAAATGTATAGGCATTTAGACATAATTTGTGCTCACTATTTAAAGCTCAAAGTCATTTTCATCTTACACACCGGGTAGCTCAAACAAAGAGATCGATTTTATTAATGGCACCATTTCTATTGATTATTTACCGATGTTCGTTTTTAGTGGGGCACGTGTCAGTCTGAAGGGACAGAAAAATCCATTTAAAAAACAATTATTACCTGTATCTTTTACACGGATTGCTGCCATTACTATAGAAATACTTGTAACCAATGAATAGATTTCTACGTGTTTAACCCCTTAACCGGGAATAAAAAAACTTAGTTTTATAATTGGAGCACAGAAGAGAAAAGAGCTGAGGAGACAAGGACAACGAGTAAACTTGCAAAATTAACATCTTGGTTAAATCCAATCAAAATATCAGTGACTAATACTGCCCCTCAAAATAAAGTAGCATCATCTACATCCTATATTCGATCCAGCAATCTAGTTCCAGACAATACCATTACCTATTTCCTCTACTGGGGAAATAGTAAAAATTGAAACACACAAAGCTGTGTCAGAAAACGAGAGTGTGTGATTCACCACACAGATCCCGGGCTTTGGAATATTAAGATCACTTTTACATTTGAGTACTAAATTCGCGGTGGGCCATCATTGTGTCAGAATCATGAATGCAACCTTTCAAACTCAAGCAGAGCTGGAGCTCCTCATTCCTGCCGAAGATAATAGGGGACTGGAACAAGCTTCCAAAAGCAACAGTTGAGGCGGCTACACTCGACACATTTGTGTCTATTGCCTCCTGTATTCCCACCCCCAGTTCATAACACCACTGCTGAGTCGCCCTTGCAACCAGTGAAGCATCCCATTGAAACCCATGCACAGTAACATCGCAAACCCCTCTGAAACATAGAAGCCAGAATGATCAATTCATTGATCGTGGGCCCTATAAAATAAAGAAGAAGAAAGAAGAAGAAGAAGAAAGAACTAAGACAAGGTATTTATCAAGAAATATGTTCAAACGTGAACTGCGGACTGGCGAGAATGTAAAACTTGAATAGTTTCTCTATTCACCATACCAAGGTTGTTTGTATTGTTTTGGCTTCTCTATTCACCTTACCAAGGTTGTTTGTATTGTTTTGACTTCTCTATTCACCATACCAAGGTTGTTTGTATTGTTTTGGCTTCTCTATTCACGATACCAAGGTTGTTTGTATTGTTTTGGCTTCTCTATTCACCATACCAAGGTTGTTTGTATTGTTTTGGCTTCTCTATTCACCATACCAAGGTTGTTTGTATTGTTTTGACTTCTCTATTCACCATACCAAGGTTGTTTGTATTGTTTTGGCTTCTCTATTCACCATACCAAGGTTGTTTGTATTGTTTTGGCTTCTCTATTCACCATACCAAGGTTGTTTGTATTGTTTTGGCTTCTCTATTCACCATACCAAGGTTGTTTGTATTGTTTTGGCTTCTCTATTCACCATACCAAGGTTGTTTGTATTGTTTTGGCTTCTCTATTCACCATACCAAGGTTGTTTGTATTGTTTTGGCTTCTCTATTCACCATACCAAGGTTGTTTGTATTGTTTTGGCTTCTCTATTCACCATACCAAGGTTGTTTGTATTGTTTTGGCTTCTCTATTCACCATACCAAGGTTGTTTGTATTGTTTTGGCTTCTCTATTCACCATACCAAGGTTGTTTGTATTGTTTTGGCTTCTCTATTCACCATACCAAGGTTGTTTGTATTGTTTTGGCTTCTCTATTCACCATACCAAGGTTGTTTGTATTGTTTTGGCTTCTCTATTCACCATACCAAGGTTGTTTGTATTGTTTTGGCTTCTCTATTCACCATACCAAGGTTGTTTGTATTGTTTTGGCTTCTCTATTCACCATACCAAGGTTGTTTGTATTGTTTTGGCTTCTCTATTCACCATACCAAGGTTGTTTGTATTGTTTTGGCTTCTCTATTCACCATACCAAGGTTGTTTGTATTGTTTTGGCTTCTCTATTCACCATACCAAGGTTGTTTGTATTGTTTTGACTTCTCTATTCACCATACCAAGGTTGTTTGTATTGTTTTGACTTCTCTATTCACCATACCAAGGTTGTTTGTATTGTTTTGGCTTCTCTATTCACCATACCAAGGTTGTTTGTATTGTTTGGCTTCTCTATTCACCATACCAAGGTTGTTTGTATTGCTTTGGCTTCTCTATTCACCATACCAAGGTTGTTTGTATTGTTTTGACTTCTCTATTCACCATACCAAGGTTGTTTGTATCGTTTTGACTTCTCTATTCACCATACCAAGGTTGTTTGTATTGTTTTGGCTTCTCTATTCACCATACCAAGGTTGTTTGTATTGTTTTGACTTCTATATTCACCATACCAAGGTTGTTTGTATTGTTTTGGCTTCTCTATTCACCATATACCAAGGTTGTTTGTATTGTTTTGACTTCTCTATTCACCATACCAAGGTTGTTTGTATTGTTTTGGCTTCTCTATTCACCTTATACCAAGGTTGTTTGTATTGTTTTGACTTCTCTATTCACCATACCAAGGTTGTTTGTATTGTTTAGACTTCTCTATTCACCATACCAAGGTTGTTTGTATTGTTTTTACTTCTCTATTCACCTTATACCAAGGTTGTTTGTATTGTTTTGACTTCTCTATTCACCATACCAAGGTTGTTTGTATTGTTTTGGCTTCTCTATTCACCATACCAAGATTGTTTGTATTGTTTTGCGTGTCGTCTGTTGTCTAAAAAAGTATTTCCCTTTGCTATATCAGGATTTAAGTACTGGAAACATAAGAATCTAATTGTAGAACATGAAAATGGAGTTGTGCATCGCAAGGACATGACTGCATATTTGCTTCGACTGAAAGAAGCTAGGTGTTTAGGTCCTTTGTTAATCAGAGACCATAGGTCAAAAGAGAAGTACTGGCATCAAGTTCTGACTCATGGGGTTTATGGCGTTGGCTTGCTTGCCACCAGAGGTTTGGGTCAAACTATTGGGTCAGTAAGCAATGGACATTGTTGAGGTATTTTAGAGCCGCTGAGTGAAGTTAAGCCTTTTTTTAGAAGAGTATCTCAAACTGTATGGAAATGCTGGAAAGGATAAAACATCATATCTGTCGGCAAATATTTGAGAAAAATTTATTGATCTAATGGGTCAACATGTCCTTTTGTGGTATTCTGGAAGAAAGTAAAGAGTCAAAGTATTATTCAATAAGTTATGATTCCACTTCAGACATTTCCCACATTGATCAACTGACATTTACGGTCCGGTACATTCGAGGATGTAAGTCTGTGGAACGTTTTATCAAGTTAATTTCCATATTTCCCCATGGAGCAAAGGATCTAACAGACGCTCCTGTTGTGTATCAAAGGATCTAACAGACACTGTTGTGTATCAAAGGATCTAACAGACACTGTTGTGTATCAAAGGATCTAACAGACACTGTTGTGTATCAAAGGATCTAACAGACACTGTTATGTATCAAAGGATCTAACAGACAAGGTTTGGTATCAAAGGATCTAACAGACACTGTTGTGTATCAAAGGATCTAACAGACAAGGTTTTGTATCAAAGGATCTAACAGACACTGTTGTGTATCAAAGGATCTAACAGACACTGTTGTGTATCAAAGGATCTAACAGACAAGGTTTTGTATCAAAGGATCTAACAGACACTGTTGTGTATCAAAGTATCTAACAGACACTGTTGTGTATCAAAGGATCTAACAGACACTGTTGTGTATCAAAGGATCTAACAGACACTGTTGTGTATCAAAGGATCTAACAGACAAGGTTTTGTATCAAAGGATCTAACAGACACTGTTGTGTATCAAAGTATCTAACAGACACTGTTGTGTATCAAAGGATCTAACATACACTGTTGTGTATCAAAGGATCTAACAGACAAGGTTGTGTATCAAAGGATCTAACAGACACTGTTGTGTATCAAAGGATCTAACAGACAAGGTTTGGTATCAAAGGATCTAACAGACACTGTTGTGTATCAAAGGATCTAACAGACAAGGTTTTGTATCAAAGGATCTAACAGACACTGTTGTGTATCAAAGGATCTAATAGACACTGTTGTGTATCAAAGGATCTAACAGACAAGGTTTTGTATCAAAGGATCTAACAGACACTGTTGTGTATCAAAGGATCTAACAGACACTGTTGTGTATCAAAGGATCTAACAGACACTGTTGTGTATCAAAGGATCTAACAGACAAGGTTTTGTATCAAAGTATCTAACAGACACTGTTGTGTATCAAAGGATCTAACAGACACTGTTGTGTATCAAAGGATCTAACAGACAAGGTTGTGTATCAAAAGATCTAACAGACACTGTTGTGTATCAAAGGATCTAACAGACAAGGTTTTGTATCAAAGGATCTAACAGACACTGTTGTGTATCAAAGGATCTAACAGACACTGTTGTGTATCAAAAGAGCTAGCAGACAATGTTTTGGTTTTTCTGAATGAGAACAAAATTCCGCCTTCAATTTGCCGTGGCCAATCGTATGACAAAGCCTTAAATTTATATGTCTGGACGCTACACTGGATTGCAAACACGAGTTTGCCGTGTATGTCCCTTGTGCTGGACACATCCTGAACTTAGTGGGCTTAAAAGCAGCAGCGTGTTGTCTACAAGTTGGACAATCCTTGGACTTTGTTCAGTGCCCATGAACCCTTTTCTCAGCCTCCACACATCGATGGAATGTTCTGGTATCTTCTGGTTTCTTCCTTAGGAAAATCTCTCGTGTTCGTAAAGCATCTGTCTGACACAAGATGGTCGGCACATTTTGATGCCGTCAACGTTTCGAACAAAATACAAGATGCTCTGGACTCTGTATCAGCTGACACTGATCAGGAAAAGAAAAAACGAGGTGAGAGGCAGAAAGACTAAGTAAAAAATGGAGAACTTGATCAATTATGATAATCTGGGATGAATTCTAATGGATTTCTGATCATATGAATTCTAATGTATTTCTGATCATATGAATTCTAATGTATTTCTGATCATATGAACTCTAATGTATTTCTGATCATATTTTAAAACTATTATTGCACTGGAATGATTTTGTTTGTTAGGTATCAATAAGTTGAATTAACCTTTTTTTTAAAACTTTATTGAATGTTTATTCTTATTTTACAATGTTATTACTCTTGGTGAGTTGGGTTGGGAGCAACAACTGTTTGCGCCGCCCCCCCCCCATGTTTGAGCATGGGGCAATCACTTAGTACAGGAACAACACTTCCCCTCCCCCCACACACCCCCCCCCCCCAATCCTTCTACATGAAGGCTTTGAAGGCTTTGAAGGCTAAAACGTGTTCAAAAAGTAAACAAGTGCAGGCAATATTAATAAGCTATTGATATGAAGGAAAATGCTAGTGTTGGAAGAATGAATTTTGATTTTTTTATCGAAGAAAAGGCCTTTTTGACTAACCCTATTTTGAAAGTGACCAAGCTGACAGGCTCGGAATTTCCCCTCACTCGTTAACACTAGCGGGAATTTTAAACGGTATTCTTTGCTACTGTGTCAGGTTGCAACGATTTACGCCATTCTAGCTGTGCATTACCCACTAACTGACCTTTTAAACTTTATCTCTAAACCGCCGCCATTCTAGCTGTGCATTACCCACTAACTGACCTTTTAAACTTTATCTCTAAACCGCCGCCATTCTAGCTGTGCATTACCCACTAACTGACCTTTTAAACTTTATCTCTAAACCGCCGCCATTCTAGTTGTGCATTACCCACTAACTGACCTTTTAAACTTTATCTCTAAACCGCCGCCATTCTAGCTGTGCATTACCCACTAACTGACCTTTTAAACTTTATGTCTAAACCGCCGCCATTCTAGTTGTGCATTATCCACTAACTGACCTTTTAAACTTTATCTCTAAACCGCCGCCATTCTAGTTGTGCATTACCCACTAACTGACCTTTTAAACTTTATCTCTAAACCGCCGCCATTCTAGTTGTGCATTACCCACTAACTGACCTTTTAAACTTTATCTCTAAACCGCCGCCATTCTAGTTGTGCATTACCCACTAACTGACCTTTTAAACTTTATCTCTAAACCGCCGCCATTCTAGTTGTGCATTACCCACTAACTGACCTTTTAAACTTTATCTCTAAACCGCACTTTGGCCGCCATGTTTGTCTCATAGAATGGCATACAATAAAATCGTTTAGTCCGATTGTTTACAATGGTTTTACTACTATAATCAACGCCCAAATCTATATACATAAAAAGAATCAGAATTAAACTAGTTAGTCGGCGAGGTTTGACTGAAAGCGTCGCGAAGGGTCCAATTATAGAATGAGAATTGGGAAAACGAGCGGGCCGAATTAACACTAAACTTTGGTGTTATGTAGCGAGCCGCAAATCGCCCACGGGCCGCGAGTTTGAGACACCTGGTGTAACCAGACATGTTTAACTCTTGCTCTTAGAGAGAGGCAGCCTGCTCCCAAGTGTCCAGTTATACCACTGGGTGTTTAGTCCACTCGAGGGCCACTCCAACATCAGCAGAACTTCTTTCTTGAAGGCGTCCATTCATGCACACTAATGTAGGAAAGCCCCTATTTCAGAAGTATTTAGAAATGCTATAGTTGAAGCAGCATCTGGAACATCTGGGCAGTAACTACCTCTAAGCAGAAGAAGCTTTGTCATTACACACCAGTATTGTTTTCTTCCCAGTGTTTCTAGTTTATAATACTTGTCTAAATTCAATTTCTGTCTACGTGTTACAGAATACTCTGAAAATTATTGTGTGAAACTTAAGTGAAACATATTGCCACGAATTTGGCTCGATAAAAATAAATATTATTTTATTTTGTTTTGTTGTTAATGCACCACACACAAAACAACACACACAAAACAACACACACAAAACAACACACACAAAACAACACACACAAAACAACACACACAAAACAACACACACAAAACAACACACACAAAGCGACAAATGTGTACCCCAACCCCACGAGGGCGTAAACATTGCCTGCTCAGATTAGGAGAACCAACTATTTATTATACTATTCGTAATTTAAAATAAAGCAATTTAAAAGACCTCATTGAAGGTAACTTTTCTTTATCCCACTGTACCAACAGATACCCCATCTCAGGCAACCCATCTCAGGCAACCCATCTCAGGCAACCCATCTCAGGCAACCCATCTCAGGCAACCCACCTCAGGCAACCCATCACAGGCAACCCATACCACGCA
>CAXITT010000462.1:142296-161253 GCA_964033795.1 Lymnaea stagnalis | reverse complement strand
CTCAGGCAACCCATCTCAGGCAACCCATCCCAGGCAACCCATCATGGGCACCCCATCTCGGGCAACCCATCTCAGGCAACCCATCCCAGGCAACCCATCATGGGCACCCCATCCAGGCAACCCATCATGGGCACCCCATCTCAGGCAACCCATCTCAGGCAACCCATCATGGGCACCCCATCTCAGGCAAACCATCTCAGGCAACCCATCTCAGGCAACCCATCATGGGCACCCCATCTCAGGCAACCTATCATGGGCACCCCATCTCAGGTATCCCATCTCAGGCATCCCATCTCAGGCATACCATCCCAAGCTTCCCCTCCCCCAAGGCATCTCATCCTTGTCACCCAGGTCTGGGGGCTCATCACTAACACCCCGTCTCAGGCACCCAATCCCAGGCAACCCGCCCCAGGCACCCCATGAATGGCACCCCGTCCCATATCCCTACCCCTGGCACCCCATGCCAGTATCCCCAACTCACAACCAAAACAACACATCTAAATCTGTATGTTTCCTTAAACTACAAAAACAAAAACGAGATGAGACCATCGACAGGGTGCAGGAGGGGGGGGGGAGCGCGGGGGATGCACAATGTAGTGTTATTAGATGAACAACTAAACTATTGGCCTGGCCAGGGTGCCCGCATCATCTCCCCACCCACCCTACCTGTTATGTGACCCACTTGTTCCGGGTTCCCTTTTCCAAAATAACCCACCCCACCAGAGAGCGTCCGTGCCTTGTATAGGCAGAGCCGCTTCTCTACACAGCGCTGCCAGTCTCGGGCGAGCTCACTCTGGCCAAAAGGGTGGATGGGCTGCCTTTCAAGTCTCTCGAACCTTCTCTCAAGTCGCAATGAACATGTTTCATAAACCAATACCTTCATGAAACATAACATTGATAACGTATTGAAACTTTATCCGGCTGGTTATTAAATTAAGCCCAACTCCACCAGCCCTCAAAGATCGCCGCTAGGCGGTCCTCACACCCCCCGAACAGACCACGTGAGACGTGCGTGGGTGCCGCTCAGTAGATTTACCTGCTAAGCACGTTTACCTGAAGCTGTCTTCTCTCCCGACTCTAGGATTCCCCGTGCCACCAAAGGTTCGTGCTTTTCGCCTGTTTCGACGTACACCTACAAGGTTTCCCGTAAGTATTTGCAGCATGGTTTGTCTTTTAAGTGAGTTTCTAAAGAGCTTTATCAAGTTCCCTAAAGATATTGATAATGCATAAGATCAAATCCCCGAAGATTTACGGTATTCGATTTCACTGTTTGATTACTGGTGGACATATCTTTGATTTATATTTTACTTTACTTCTGGAAGGCGATATCGATACTACAATGCAAATTATATTACAAGAATTTACACCAAAAAAATGTTTGATAAATTTTGTCTATGAAATGGTACGAGCGCTTTCGTTGATTTGATAATTGATTTCTTAATGGAACACTTTATATGTTATACTTTATATGTTAAGCTGAACACTTTACATAGTCGTGCATCAGAATATGATATTTGATATGAAAACAGATTGTGCCCATTGTAGAACGCACTGAGCTCTAACCACTGAGTAAATACTAAAGGAAGAAATCAACTCTAAGGTACATGATTAGAAAGAATCTTAGAGGTGTTGTGTAGTGAGGAATCCAACAGCTATTACAGCTTTGTAATAAATGTTAACAAAATAGAAGACTTGTAAAAATTTTTTTTATAAATTTAAATAAATTTTGGAACCATTTCCCCAACAACCACCAAATGATCAAATGCACCAGAACACACCACGGTGGTCATGGACACCACAACACACTCCGGTGATCATGGACACCACAACACACACCTGTGGTCATGGACACCACAACACACCCCCGTGGTCATGGACACCACAACACACCCCAGTGGTCATGGACACCACAACACACCCCGGTGGTCATGGACACCACAACACACCCCGGTGATAAATTTCACCACAATACTCCCGAGTGTTCATAAACACCAACACAAACCCCAGTGGTCATGGAAACCACATTATTCATGAGTGATCAAATACACCACAATACTCCCGAGTGTTCATAAACACCAACACAAACCCCAGTGGTCATGGACACCACATTATTCATGAGTGATCAAATACACCACAATACTCCCGAGTGATCATAAACACCAACACAAACCCCAGTGGTCATGGACACCACATTATTCATGAGTGATCAAATACACCACAATACTCCCGAGTGTTCATAAACACCCCAGTAAATAAAGAGTTAAGTCTTCAATTGATATATAAAGTCCTCATTTGTATATCCCTTGTTTCTTATAACTATCTTTACAATCTCTGCAGATGAACATTTTTAACTTGTGTCTGAACATTTAGTTATCTACCGTATCTTGTACACCCTACACCATTTTTCTGTCACTAGAGTAACCGACCCTTACATTTCTGTCACTAGAGTAACCGGCCCTTACATTTCTGTCCCTAGAGTAACTGGCCCTTACATTTCTGTCACTAGAGTAATCGTCCCTCACATTTCTGTCCCTAGATTAACCGGCCCTTCCACATCTGTCACTAGAGAAACCGGCCCTTACATTTCTGTCACTAGAGTGACCGGCCCTTACATTTCTATCACTAGAGTAACTGGCCCTTACACTTCTGTCACTAGTGGAACAAGCCCTTATATTTCTGTCCCTAGAGTAACCGGCCCTTAAACTTCTGTCACTAGAGTAACCGGCCCTTACACTTCTGTCACTAGAGTAACCGGCCCTTACATTTCTATCTTATTAATATCCTACGCCACTCTTTTGTTTCTTTCTTATAAAAAATATGGGTGGGGGGTAGTGGCGGTTTGGGGGATCTTCCATGGTCTGGCAACCGTAGATGGCACCACAAAACTATGTCATTCTTCTATTTTAGTAACATTTGTTGAAGCATTGATGGCGCCCAGTGTTGTAATAGTGTTCTACCGTTCTCATTTGACAACTGCGGAGTAGCTTTCAATTTGTAATATTCCTAACAGCATCTTTTATTGAAACCGTCATGCCCACATTGCCGCACCATCACAACACAATCCAACATCATCACAAAAAACTCACACCATCACAGCCCTATACCATCACAGCCCTATACCATCACAGCCCTATACCATCACAACACAACCTCAACCCTTAAAATGACATCAACACAAGCAAGGATATTGATCATCTGGGCCTGAGAAAAGTTCAAACAAATAATCATCTCAAAGTCAACGGTTTACAGAGCGGTGGGGGTGGTGGGCTTTGTGTAAATAAACTCAATCCAGCCTCCTGGATGCGCCGTTTCTTGACTGGCGGTGTGACAGGCAACCCTCTGTTCTAAGGTTGCAAACCATCCGTCAATTTACGGACCCAAAAAGTACTTGTCCGTAAAAGTCCGTAAGAACATTGGGAAGTCCTAGGTAAAAAAACAACCAAACAATGTACAAAAATGATTAAGGTGAAACCAATAGGGAGATGTCTGCCTTTATGATTTCTTCCTGTATGATCCAAGTCAAGAGAAATAAAACTGTGAGGTAAATGCCATACAATAAACTAACTTTATAAAATAAGCCCCGGACTCATGGACTTTTGGCGTCGTCATAAGGATAGTATGATTATAAAAGCATCGTAGCTCGGATATTGAAATATTTTTGTAAGCCTCATAATTTCAACGCGTTCATTTCCACAAGCAATCTTTTAGTTTTGTTAAACAAATTATGTGTACATAAAAATTAATTAGATTTACAACTTTTGTCCGGAGGGACAAGAGCCTTAGGAACATGCTAGTTAGAAGCCACCTCCATGCTATTAAAGCACATAAAGGCACAAAAAGTTGCAACCGTAGCCGTTGTAACTCATGTCCCTATGCGATCGAAACTGATAAGATCACTTTCCCTCTCGAAGTATTCAGAATAAAAGATGGCTTTACCTGCCCAAGTCGCAGCGTGATTTACACCATCATTTGCAAAAAGTGCGGTAAATTACACGTAGGAGAGACAGCTCGTCGCCTTGCAGACCGGTTCAGAGAACACCGCTTAACATAAATAAACAAGCTCTCTGTCCGGTCTCCAAACATTTCAATAGCCCTAACCATGATGGTATCTTAGACATCGCAGTTACTGGTATACTGAATACTAGTAACACAAGAGATAGAATTTGCACGGAGAATAAATTAATAACCAGATTTGGTACGTTGTCTCCTTTTGGGAGAAACAATTTTACCTAGCTGCTTTGTCTTTTTCCTGTTTGGTTTTTACAATTTTGTTCAAATCACGCCCTTCCCACTCTCCTTTACTTTGTTTTTGCCTGATTTTGGCGCCCTCTCCATTTAAAAAAAAAAAAAAAAATTAAGGTAGGACATATGTATATATATATGTAAATTTAATTTATACTTATTTAATTGTTTTGTTGTTGTACTGATGAAGGCATGTGCCGAAACGTTTACTTGTGTATTATGTATAATTATTATTAAAGCTTAAATTATAGTGTTATATTGACACAAATTGTTGATGTCTATTAATCTGTTTTAAAGCTTTATCGCAGTACAACACTTTTTTTTTTTTACTTGGTGGCGCTGCTCTGTTCACAGTTTAGCTCTAAAGTCTTTGCAGCTCATCCACACCAATTCTGAGGAATTGTTTTTTAATCACACGAAAACTGACACAAGTTTGAAAATTCATCAGTCCGATACAACATCAAAGATGACTTTATTGATAACGTCACAATGAAATAAATGTTACTAGAGGCTGCCAGCCAGTTATACTTTTTTGAAATAACAAACATATGGTTTGTTATATTTTTCTGCGCATAACTGCAGAGTCAGCATTCAGCAAGCAGAAAATTTCGTAATGGTAAACTACGCACCGGCAATCTAATAATAGAATATTTTTTAATGACTACGCGAAGTAGATAGATACAATTTTTTTTAATGTGTCAAAACGCAAATTTCTGTTAGGGGAGGCGAATAGTCCAACTGCTCACCTTAAGAGAAGAGTATGCATTTAAAAAAAATTGAGCAATTATATCAACAAGCATTTAATCTGTAAAGTCTGCCCAGAGATTGTTTCATGGTCCAGAGATTGTTTCATGGTCCAGAGATTGTTTCATGGCCCAGAGATTGTTTCATGGTCCAGAGATTCTTTCATGGTCCAGAGATTGTTTCATGGCCCAGAGATTGTTTCATGGTCCAGAGATTCTTTCATGGCCCAGAGATTGTTTCATGGCCCAGAGATTTTTTCATGGCCCAGAGATTCTTTCATGGCCCAGAGATTGTTTCATGGCCCAGAGATTGTTTCATGGCCCAGAGATTGTTTCATGGTCCAGAGATTGTTTCATGGTGATGGAATTTAAAGATGGTAATTATAACGATGTACTCCCCATTTAATTTGTATAAAGATAACAGAAAAAATAGACGGTTGTAAAGCTAACGCTCAAATCAAAGATTAAGTTTTAACTTGAAACAAAAATTATGTTTGAATTTTGCCTGCGACTCTATTTACCCAGTTCAAGATATGTATGAAGTTAGTTCAATGGCATATGTTTAGGTCAAAAGTAGAAGTACAACAGTAAATATCATTGAACCATTGCAACGTTCAAAAGATGAGATTTATATAAAAAAGGGGAATAGGTGGTTTCAATCGTCCAGATATAGCCCCACCAGTGCACAGAGCAACTCTCCTGTTGTACAGTATTATGGCACAATCGTCCAGATATAGCCCCACCAGTGCACAGAGCAACTCTCCTGTTGTACAGCATTATGGCGCAATCGTCCAGATATAGCCCCACCAGTGCACAGAGCAACTCTCCTGTTGTACAGCATTATGGCGCAATCGTCCAGATATAGCCCCACCAGTGCACAGAGCAACTCTCCTGTTGTACAGCATTATGGCGCAATCGTCCAGATATAGCCCCACCAGTGCACAGAGCAACTCTCCTGTTGTGCAGCGTTATGACGAGAAGAGATCTGATGTCTGTGTTTACAACTTAAAATATGTAGTTGGGGACACAATGTTTGGTGTCAATGGTCACGGCAACTTATCTAAGAGAAGGCAAACTCTGAAATCAAACCAGGAGCCAGAATGATCAATCAATTGATCGCGGGCCCTTAAATATAAGAAGAGGAAGGCACCACAATGTGACTTCTATTTGACACGTTTCATAGTCACCTGTGTCTTCTATTTGACACGTTTCATAGACAGGTCCTTGCTGAGCATTCCCTTTACTTCGTGCGTTTCTCAGACTATAAACGTGTTCTCAGACTATAAACGTGTTCTCAGACTATAAAATCTTAGTTTATAAATGGCGTTCAATGATTTATTTTTCAAGTTCATAAAGTCCACAAAACAACTAGGACAAATATTTCAAATGCGACATATTTGTCCGGCGACAAGTGTAACATTTTTTGTACACCCTTACCAGTCGCTCACCAGATTTGGGTAACCACATTTCCCAAAAAAAAAGACTTTAAAATTCCCAACATAGCACCTTACATTTCCCACATAACACCTTACATTTCCCATGTAGCACCTTACATTTCCCCACATAGCACCTTAAATGTCCTATTTAGCTTCGTGTTGCCATTTCATCCAAATCTTAAGTCAGTGGTTTTGTTTCTTTGGTTTCCACCATAAAAACATTTTTATGAAGTCGAAAGATGAGGGGGCGAAGCACGGCTCAACCACGGGCGACAATTATTTTCTGGTGGCATTTTCGGTCCACTTCGTATTCTTAATGTGGATTAGGTTTTAATGAACATTCTGTATGCAATGAGGTTTTCTTTAATCAGGGGCGCCAACTGAGCTTCATTTGGGGTGGGAGGTGGGGGAGGGGGGTAGTGGTAGTTTAGAGTTCATCCGTCTGTCTGCGAAAAAAAAAAATAAAAAATTCATAGATTTCGGAACTAGTCATTCTTTTCTAATAGAGTACAAACATTCTTGGAAGCATTGATATCCCCCCCCCCCGTGTTCTTCCCTTCTCTTTACACAACTAACGCCGTAAAAAAAAAAATAAAAAATTCCTAGATTTCGGAACCAATCATTCTTTTCTAATAGAGTAAAAACATTCTTGGAAGCATTGATAACCCCCCCCCCCCGGTGTTCTTCCCTTCTCTTTACACAACTAACGCCGAGCCATCATACAACATTGCAAACATGCCGCCATAGACACAATGTCATCGAAGGTCATACAAATGATGACCTCTAAAACATGAGAACAATGTCATATGAATGTCTGCTAAAACATGAGAACAATGTCATATGAATGTCTGCTAAAACATGAGAACAATGTCATATGAATGTCTGCTAAAACATGAGAACAATGTCATATGAATGTATGCTAAAACATGAGAACAATGTCATATGAATGTCTGCTAAAACATGAGAACAATGTCATATGAATGTCTGCTAAAACATGAGAGCAATGTCATATGAATGTATGCTAAAACATGAGAACAATGTCATATGAATGTCTGCTAAAACATGAGAACAATGTCATATGAATGTCTGCTAAAACATGAGAGCAATGTCATATGAATGTCTGCTACCGAATACTTCCAAACATTGGTTTGTTTTCCTCCCGTCTGACAATAATGAGGCCCCCACTAGCAACAAGACGTATTTAGCCGCCTACCCCCCCCCCCCCCCCCCCCCCCTGGGATGAGCACCCCTAATAAAAGGGTACCCCCCCCCCCCCCCAATCTCCCAAACGAAGCTTTCGAAAATAATGACACCGCAAAGCTCAAGACAGAATCACAGGTGAGCTGAGCTGTCAAGGAATGACTACAATATGCAGAAATGAACCAATATGTCTGCCGCGTGCTATGTGCGTGGAGCTCTTGTTATACGACACAAACCACTTAAGGTATATGTTTGGTTTTAAGAGTTCATGCACAGCCAATGATGCCAGGTTTCTTAAGATATCAATGAGTGGTAACTTCAAACTGTTGAGTGGTGACTCCACACCGTTGAGTGGTGACTTCACACCGCTGAGTGGTGACTTCACACCGTTGAGCGGTGACTCCACACTGTCGAGTGGTGACTTCATACTGTTGAGTGGTGGCTCCACACTGTCGAGTGGTGACTTCATACTGTTGAGTGGTGGCTCCACCTTGTCGAGTGGTGACTTCATACTGTTGAGCGGTGACTCCACACTGTTGAGTGGTGGCTCCACACTGTTGAGTGGTGGCTCCACACTGTCGAGTGGTGACTTCATACTGTTGAGCGGTGACTCCACACTGTTGAGTGGTGGCTCCACACTGTTGAGTGGTGGCTCCACACTGTTGAGTGGGGACTTCATACTGCTGTGCGGTAACTTCAAATAGATACACTAAACATTTTCTTTTCCATCTAAAGATTAATGAAGATGCACTTGCTAAGAAAAAAATAAATTCCGCGTGATAAGAAGAAACAATATCCACATTTACTGGTATATACTAAGGTCAGATTGAATTGACCTACAGGACACACTTTAGGTCAGTGGCTAGCTAAGAAGTGTTTACATATTGCAAGTAGCCTGTTGTGTTTATGATACTAAACTTCACATTTATCTTCATATCACGTCATGTCTTAGTGGAACAGGAAGTTGTAGAAGTTTGAAAACCGGATGTTCACCACCAGGACCCTTATCTTTAGTACGGCTCGCGTTGTTTAAACTAAGTTGCGACCAAAAAAAATAAAAAATTAAACATTTAAGTTACATTAAAAAATCCAAAAATATGACTTGCTTGGTCTAAAATATTGAATGCTCCAACTATGTCAAGAACTTGGTTTGTCTACAACAATGGTAGGCAAACTCATTAGTCAAAAGAGCCAAAGATCAGCAGCAGGACGATTAATTTTATTTTTTGAGAGCTAGATTTCTTTTCAAGAACCTGTCACGAACCTTGTTTTACGGAGCCAAAACCAATTTGTGGCCGACTGGCCGAGCCGCACTCAGGTCGCTAAAGAGCCGCATGTGGCTCGCGAGCCGCGATTTTCCGACCCCTGGTCTAAAACAATGAGTGCTCCAACTGATTATGTCAAGTACCAGGTTTGTCTGTCATTAAATAATTGTCATAAAAAAAGCACAGCTCCCCGTGTAAAGCTAAACTTATCAACCTGACATGTTCGGAAACCAGAAACTCACCATTAAGTGTCAAATAATAATTATGAATACAAATCATCATTAAAACATGACATACGTAGTGGGCGGTTGTAGGTAGGATCACGTGATCTTCCTAGCAGAACTGGGTTATCACAAGGCGGTTGCCGCATTTGATAAGTGACCAGAGATCTCTCGAAGCACGTGCACCTCTCACGGACACGCCCGTTGGCTAAAGGCACCAGCAGTGAGCGAAACGCCGTGAGTCAAAACAAGATACGTTTATTTGGGAGTTACGGTAAACTGTCTTCTGATTACCGTCTTCCATAATCGTGTATGGGTTGTTTCTTTTTAACGTTAAATAGTGAGTACTCGAAGTTTGAGAGTGGCATAGTTAAAATGACACGCTGGGTGAGTACCACTAATGACACGCTGGGTGAGTACCACTAATGACACGCTGGGTGAGTACCACTAATGAAATGCTCAATTCCCAGTGAAAGATGACATTTATGATAAAAAGCCATGGTTAAACAACTATCGTGCATTTCTAATCCTCAAGTCAGCCGGCGGAAAGTGCGAAATTTGCACCTGGAAATACATGAAATAATTCGCTATGTTGCTGGATGACAATTGGAGGCAGTACAAACTATAGAACCAATGATGACCAAACTATAGAACCAATGATGACCAAACTATAGAACCAAAGATGACCAAATCTGTGATGTATAAATCACTGGTTGAAAATTGTCGTTTGTCAATTAATGGTTGAAATTTATTAATAGAACATCCGGGCATGCAGTCTGGCCAATCGCATTAAATGGCGGAGGGGTATTAACAAAACATCCGGGTATTCCGTTTGGCCAAGCTCTCAACAGCTGTTCAGTACTTCTACGTTAATGTGAGCCGGCGTAATGGGCCTTAACCTTGGCGAAAACATGCTTACAATTTTAGTTTAAGCAAGTTTTTACAAACAAATTGAAACCGAATATTTATATTATATATGTGCGGAGATAAATTGTAAGAGCCTATGTTTTAAGAAAAGATTGTCTAAGAATAGTAGCATGACGTCAAGCGGTGTGATGTTTTCCGGTCTTAGAAAGGACAAACCGTGTGCATCATACAACAGCCAATGAAATGTTAAGTTCCTGTCAGTGTGTTTGGTTCGCTAGTGTGGTCCTAGATCTCGATATATCAAGTATGTGTCCCACAGGGAAACTATACCGGACCAGGGGCACTACGCAGAGGGGGTGGATTATTTTAACAATCCAGATTGTTCTTATCAAACCTTTAAAAAAAAGGATTCTAAAAATAGTTAATTACCTCATTTAAACTCCCAACTGTAATTTCCCCATGTACGTTTCATATGAACCTTGTGGTTTTCGCAATGTGCACATTAAAACAATTTTTACCGTATTTATTGGATACTGGACTTGAAAAGGTGCAGGTGGTTTGATGTTAGGGATGTGGGGACTCTAAGGAACCAAACAGATGAAAGAAAGGTTACATCCACAACGAGGCACTGCACTATCAGACTGCAACTGCAAGTGTGTCTATGGCATAACATTTCTGTAGCGGCCAACTCAAAATACGGTCGTGGAATTTCGAAGTTCTCTGCTGCTGTGTTATTTTCTTTCAATGGACACCCCGATAAGCTATCATTACAGACCGGTTATTTGGCACCAAATGGTGAGTTGTGAGAATACGACGTTGTGACCTGTTCCATTTCTCCTGCTTATGGCCATACATGAGTTAACATAGCCATGTCACAAATTTAATGGCCATACGTAGGAAAGACACACATTTAATGGTCGTACATGGGTGAGCATAGGAAAGCCACATATGTAATTGTCATACATGAGTTAAAACAGGAAGGCCACATATTAAAGCCATTTTGGCACACAACTCATTTTTTTCGCTTCACAAATGTGTGTTTGATTTATCATCTATTTGCTGACATCCAGATGTTCGTAAGATGTTTGTAAGATGTTCGTAAGATGTTCGTGTACGGGATTTAATAAGGGACAATTTTAGATGATAGAATTTCTTTTTTACTTTTCGGACGAAAAAACAACAATGGTATAAGGTTTAGGACCAAAAAAAAAACGTGACGTCACAAGTGGACCTTTAGATAAATGGGTTTTTCGTTTACAAGTTAGAGATCTTAAAGGGACACTGCGTTTATTTGATGAGTGTCAGAGTTGGATCAAGTGTCTTGATAGAGTTCCGACAGAGCAGATGAATCTTGCTGAAACTACAAGGTTAGAGAGTCCTGGAATGGGCTCTCGGCAAGACACTTGACTTTGTTTACAGTCAGATGATAGCAAGTGATTCTGAATCTCTCGTGCGTTGTCTTTATGTGTTTTTTTTAGAAGCAATGCTCTCTGAACTCCTGGTGTATTGTCTGTTTTTGTTTAGAAGTGATACTCTCTGAACTCCTGGTGTATTGTCTGTTTTTGTTTAGAAGTGATACTCTCTGAACTCCTGGTGTATTGTCTGTTTTTGTTTAGAAGTGATACTCTCTGAACTCCTGGTGTATTGTCTGTTTTTGTTTAGAAGTGATACTCTCTGAACTCCTGGTGTATTGTCTGTTTTTGTTTAGAAGTGATACTCTCTGAACTCCTGGTGTATTGTCTGTTTTTGGTTAGAAGTGATACTCTCTGAACTCCTGGTGTATTGTCTGTTTTTGTTTAGAAGTGATACTCTCTGAACTCCTGGTGTATTTGCTGTTTTTGTTTAGAAGTGATACTCTCTGAACTCCTATCGTAATCATTTATGCCGTGCGCCATTTCCTCCCCCCCCCCACCAGTGTAGTTGTTTGGTCCAGCTCAACGAAATAATTACGTCAGGGGCGTAGCTAGAGGGGTGCGGACCGCACCGGATGACCACATCCCAGGGGGTGGCACCACATTAAAAAAAGATCATATATACAGAGCACACACTGCTTGTTCAAACCGAATTTCATAAAAGGTGAGCCTGGCAAACGTAGATTTCCCACACATGTAACCAAACCAAATACGAGCGCTGTTAAAGGTTGGAAACGAGGTGACCCTAGAATTCTGTCAGAAAAACACCATTTTGACCAACATCAAACTTTCGTAAGTGACAGGAATCAATCTATATTCATATATATCTATATTCTGAGAAATAAAGCTTTCCGTTGACACCGAAGACGATGCGCTCCAGCAATTCAGCAAGTACATGAATCGAATCGGTAAACATTTAAAACAATTAAAACATGAATTTTTATCAATTTATATGCTTAACAAAATAATAATTTACCAAATTTCCTAATATCTTTTAATAATTAATATAAATTTATTTCAATTTTAAAAAAAATAATTTTGAAACCAAATTTGTCGAAACACAGATATGAATATTTTCGCCCATTCGTCTCTAGCCACGCCTCTAAACATTTGAGCACCATTATCATACAACCCAAGGTCTTGTACATGTTGTCTTTGACTTCACCTTTATCTACTTCAGGGAAGCTAATCTTACAAAGCAGTAGCTGCGTCACTTAGTGGAACATGCTTTGAAAAGAAACGTTTAAAATCAGACCAATAAGTATTTACAGTAGAGAGAAGATTAAAGTTTATGGATTTTCAGCATTTGATGTTTTGAAATTCATATCTGAATGTGACTTCCTGGAATCTCTTCCAATACTCTCGTTAAGCCTTCAATTGTTTCATACAATCTGTGTGTCTGTGGCTTCATGTGAGCGGAGCTTTTCAAAACTAAGGCTTATCAAGAACTATTTACTATCCACGATGGAAGAGTCAAGGTTTTCTGATCTGGCTCTACTATCAATTGAAAGTAATGTGGTGAAGGATATTGATTTTGGTAAAGTGATTGTTAGGTTTTCAGCTTTTAAACCAGGAAAAGAAAATCTTATACAAAGTAAATGTAATGTAAAAATAACTATAACTGAGCGTTGTTATAGTTCTAAAATACTTTTACCTCCTGACCTTTAATTAATCTCTTTTTGTTCCCGTCATCGTTATGCTGTGAACTTTTTTTAACAAGAAGAAATTCATCGTGGAAGTCGTGGGGGTAAGGGGGGGGGGAGGATGAAGCCATGAGTTTACCGCACTGGGTGACACCAACCCTAGCTACGCCACTGGATTACGTCGCGAGTGTAAACGCAAGGCAAAGCTCACTGTTACTATTGTGACATCTGGCGAGTGTAAACACGAAGCAAAGCTCACTGTTACTATTGTGAATCTGGCGAGTGTAAACAAAGCAAAGCTCACTGTTATTTTTGTGACATCTGGCGAGTGTAAACACGAAGCAACAGTATGACGATCAATACGAAATATTGCCCTGATTATTTTAGACTTTTAGAAATAATCAAAGATCATGGATTTCAAATATTTGTAGGTGACAGTCGGCTCTATTTGCGTGATTAAAAGATTCAGTATTTCATGATAATTATTTAATGCAGGTACTTTCTGCTGTCTCCCTGCCCCGACCATAAGCACCGGTGCGCAAAATCTACAAAATCAATACCCAACTCCCCCGCAGTGCGTACGTAACATAATCGATGGACCCATAAATACGACCCATGTCATACTTGTTCAGGACCTTATACATAGTGACACTTTGCTCTTTATCATCATTATTTTACTACCTGGAATTTCGCACCGTAAATTACCGCATGCCCCAGGGGACATACGCAACCACACAAAAAAAGAGTGGGGGGGGGGGAGCCCCATGTGGACAACTGTGGAGGAGGGGGGGTACAGGGGGAAAATGGTGGATATTTTAGGTGAGCTGTCTTTAAGGAACCCCCCCCCCCCCACACAACGCCATGTCAGGTCACTGTAAACAGCAAGCTGTTGACAAGTTTCGAAATAGCCCCAGACCTCGGTGCCGGATTTATTAATATCATTTTCCTTTCTTCTTACCATAAATATTCCTGTTAGGGTGAACGGTAACTTAAATATCGCGGAGCACTTTTTGAGGATCACTGTCGTAGACTCTACCAGACACTGAGGGGTGGGGGGGGTGGGTCATTTCTCTTGGCACCCAAACTTTTAATAATTTTAAACATCTCTCTAACTGATATCTTCTCTCTAAGAAAAGTCTTCTCTCACAAACGTCATCTCTCTGACCTCTCTTACAAACATCTTCTTTCTTACAAAGGTGTTCTCTCTTACAAAGGTGTTCTTTCTTACAAAGGTGTTGTCTCTTACAACGGTGTTCTCTCTTACAAAAGCTTTCTCCCTTACAAACATCTTCTTTCTTACAAACCCAAAATGAACAGCTGTCTTGATGTAATGTAATAAAGTGAACAAAACACAGGGCCTAACACTTAATCCAATGGACTCTGAGCAAGAGACTTGGCAACATTCTCCAGCAGTAGGTGAGACAAAATTTGTGCCAAAAATCCTCGAGGCTGCAGATGACGTGGAGAGGACAGGTATTCACGTGCTCACACCGGCTCTCAGGTAGAAAGCATTCTCAGAGCGCTGTGTGCCAAGAGCGCAGGCCAGAAGGAATGCTCACACTACCAGCGTCTGACAGCGTAAGCACATTTGAGTGCTGGGCAAACGAGAGAAGGGCAAACAGCACATCCCTTATTCGTGGCCTGGTCGTGTAGTCAGTAACTGTTACTAGAGCAACGAAATGGGGTTCAAATCCCAACAACGCTAAAAATCTACGCCAGGCTTACTGTAGCCGCTCATCAGAGTAACAAAGTACTATTTATAGCGACTAATACGCTATTGTGGCAGAAGTTAGTTTCAAACCAAATATCTACGCATGCACTTCCTAGCATTACAAAACTGAAATATGTGTCTTCGCAAACATCCAGTGTATTAGATAACGTAATTCTGACCTTGTTTGTGACGAGGGATAGATGAATTAAGTATAGCACAATGAAATACTCTCTGAAAATGCTTCAATAATAATCAATAATTAAAAAAAAAAAATCAAACCTTGACTCTGAGAGATCAACTGACGTGTTTAACTTTATGTTCACGTTCATTGAAAGATAATACTCTCATGACTTTCTTACCTGACTTTCTTGAAAGTTATGAAGTTCAAATAGTTCAAATACCATTTTAAAACATTTGCAATAAAATAAACAAACATATGAGCAGAATTGGACCATAAGCATAATTTATATATATATATATATATATATATATATATATATATATATATATNTATATATATATATATATATAGTGAATGGCTATATTTGTTCTGATATATGCCATATGTCATGTAGGTATATATGCTACATTTATATATCAGACAGTAATGATGTAAATAAGAGCTTATGTTAACAAGAAAAATTATTAAATCAGCAAGTTCCGTGAGGCTAAATACACCTGCGGGCAGGGGCGTGCCGAAGAAATGTGGGACCCGGGGCGAAACGTGAAGATAGGGCCCATCAATAGGTTGAAGACAAAATGTTCCCCCGGGTTGGAAGAGTGATACGATCGATATTTGTCCAATTGTCCTAGTGCAGTACAGGAATATTTATTGTTTAATTCAATGTTAAGGTCCTATGCAACTATTCAACTCACCTCCTTGTACGGCCCTGTGTCAGGGAATGGAACAACGACATTTACACTCGAATTGAACACGGGAATAAAATTGGGATATTTTATAAGTAGTACGTCAGTCTGATGGAGACAGCTTTCTGAATTCAAGAACTTAAATGTGCTCATCAGTGGATCAGATGGGATCAGAAGGGGATCGGTAAACGTGAGCAGTGAACAGTTGGAGGCATTTAAACACTTGGAGGTCTTTAGGCAGTTGGAGTCATGAGACAGTTTGAGGCCTTTAGACAGTTGAAGGAATTAGGCAGTTGGAGGCCTTTAGGCAGTTTGAGTCATGAGACAGTCGGAGGCCTTTAGACAGTTGAAGGAATTAGACAATTGGAGGCCTTTAGACTGTTGGAGACCTTTAGACAGTTGGAGACCTTTAGACAGTTGGAGACCTTTAGACAGTTGGGAACCTTTAGACAGTTGGAGGCCTTTAGACAGTTGGAGACCTTTAGACAGTTGGAGACCTTTAGACAGTTGGAGGCCTTTAGACAGTTGGAGACCTTTAGACAGTTGGAGCCCTTTAGACAGTTGGAGGCATTTAGACAGTTGGGAGCCTTTAGACAGTGGGAGGCCTTTAGACAGTTGGAGGACTTTAGACAGTTGGAGACCTTTAGACAGTTGGAGACCTTTAGACAGTTGGAGGTCTTTAGACAGTTGGAGGTCTTTAGACAGTTGGAGACCTTTAGACAGTTGGAGGTCTTTAGACAGTTGGAGGTCTTTAGACAGTTGGAGACCTTTAACAAATCTGACTGGATGAAAGAAAATTAAATGCTTCATATGTAGATTCATCGCTGGCCCTTTTAGTAGGGAGGAGGGGAATGGGAGGATGTGGGAGAAAATGGAAGGGGGAGGGGGAGGAAAAGGTCCGTGGTCGACAGCCTTTCGGGGATACCAATCCTGGGCATGTGTCTCCAACAATCTCACGTTTCTCTAACTATACCACGTTTCTCCAAAAATCCCATGTTTCCTTCAAATATTTATTGCAGGATCCGTATATTTACTCATGTCAGTCATAGCCCGTAACAATCACTCAGTGTCCCAAACAACCAATCACTTCACCCAGTGTCCCAAACAACCAATCAGATCACTCAGTGTTCCAAACAACCAATCAGATAACTCAGTGTCCCAAACAACCAATCAGATCACCCCGTGTCCCAAACAACCAATCAGATCACCCCGTGTCCCAAACAACCAATCAGATCACCCCGTGTCCCAAACAACCTATCAAATCACCCAGTGACCCTAACAACCAATCAGATCACCCCGTGTCCCAAACAACCTATGAAATCACCCAGTGACCCTAACAACCAATCAGATCACCCCGTGTCCCAAAAACCTATCAAATCACCCAGTGTCCCTAACAACCAATCAGATCACCCAGTGTTCCTAACAACCAATCAGATCTCTCAGTGTCCCAAACAACCAATCAGATCATTCAGTGTCCCTAACAACCAGTCAGATCACTCAGTGTCCCTAACAACCAGTCAGATCACTCAGTGTCCCTAACAACCAGTCAGATCACTCAGTGTCCCTAACAACCAATTTGATCACCCAGTGTCCCAAACAACCTATCGGATAATTCAGTGTCCATAGCAACCAAACAGATCATTCAGTATCCATCACAACCAATCAGATCAAGAGTGTTTATAACAGCGAGTCAGACAACTCAGTGATCAATTAATCAATTTTTGGTCTCTCTCTCTCTCTTCACACTTGTAAATGGTAACTTATTATTTACTTTATTTCCCAAGGGCATAGATGCCCTCTTCCCAGGCTATAGGTGATTCTTCGGTAATAAAACCACGCTCAGATCTCATGTCTCTACTTATCCCAGCCAAAAGTTTATTGTTTCAGTGGCACTGTATTGACAAAAAGCACCTGTCTGACGGATTATAGTGCTATATGATGTCTCAGGCGTGTCCGTTACTGGGTGTGTACTGTGTCATTGTGCCCTGAGTATGTGTGTCGAGTGTATGCTAGTGCTATGTATGTGTGTATCGTATACATGTGTTTTGTGTGCATCTGTGCTCACACTATGCGTGCGTATGTGAGATGGAGGAGGCAGGGGTCAGGGCGATGAAAGTTATAGAGGCAGCAGGCACGGGTATTTTTGCTGTGCGTAAGCATTTTCTAACACTGAACATGTCGGCTTAAAGCTACCCTCTTCATGCTGTGTGAGTTACCTGCTGGATTGTGTACGGGGTGGGGGGGGGGGGCAAGTGGGGGGATATCGGGTTGAGCAATGAGAAGAGATCTACACGTGTGTCACGTTTGACTTATGACGTTAGGCTTACCTGTGCCAGCAGGTAAATGTAAGAAATAGTCTAGGTAGGTATCTCAAAGATGATGATACAAACTATGAGGAAAAGGGGGGGGGGGGAGGGGGAAATGAGGAGGAATATGAATCTAGACATCTTTTGGTTGGGGGGGGGGGAGACCCATCATAATGTGCTGATGACGTCATAAAAGCTAGAAATAGTATAGGCATTAAGAAAGTAATTGAGATACTTAACGACCGTCTATGCAAGATTGGTAATTAATGTATATTAGGTTAGGGAGAACAGAAATGCAAAAATAATGGTGCTAACTACCGAAAGATAAAGATATATTTTTGCACAAAAGTATGAAACTAACAACAGGAAAAAAAAGAGATATCTGTGGGTAAGAGTACGAAACTAACAACTAAAAGATAAAAAGATATCTGTGGACAAGAGTAATGAACTCACAATAAAAATATAAAGAGATATCTGTGTTGACAAGGCTGTAAGCTTAAAGAAATCTGACCAAAACACCATAGATAAATATAATTGTTTTGTTGCTTTATGTAACTGAAATACGTATTATTTATTTAAATTTTAAAACATTTGAGCACTCTGGCAAATGTAGGCGTGGTAAAGACAGGACTTAGATAATTTGGAGACGTCATCAAATGGTTAAATATGGTAGATCTGTTCAGATGGCTTACATGGGTAGATATGATAGATCTGTTGAGGTGGCTTGACTGGGTAGATATGATAGATCTGTTAAGATGGCTTGACTGGGTAGATGTGGTAGATCTGTTGAGGTGGCTTGACTGGGTAGATATGATAGATCTGTTCAGATGGCTTGACTGGGTAGATATGGTAGATTTGTTGAGGTGGCTTTCCAAGAATGAGTTTCTTCATCACAACAGATGAGATCGTTCATACCTGACTTGAGTTGTTTACCACCATGAGAATAAACTCTTTTAAAAATACGTCTGCTTGGAGGAGAGTGAACTTCCCCTTGCCCCCCCCCCCCACATTAGAACAAAAAAAAAAAAAAAAAAAAAAAAAAAA
>CAXITT010000462.1:110602-133376 GCA_964033795.1 Lymnaea stagnalis | reverse complement strand
ATGTATATATATATATATAAACATTCTTCTGTATTTCTTCGTAAATGTCTTTGAGCTGCTGCGTGCCTATAAAATAAAAATTAATTGTCCAAGGTGTTGACAGGGCTCCAGATAGATCTTAAAACTGTTATATAGATGCTGTCCCATTGATCATGGCCAGACACAACTGAGACACTATTGTAAATCCTTTTTATTAACTTCGCTTTTTATCTTTTTTTTTTTTTTTTTTTTGGGTGGGTGCTCATTAAAAAAAAAAATAATTTATTACGGGAGAAGTTGAAACAAATAATTGATTTAAATAACAAAAATCAAACACCAGTTCTATTTGGTCACAACTGCATCTTTAAGTTGGAAAACAAATTCTTGGGGAAGGGGGCATATTGGCAGTTGCAGTTTTTACACCGGGTCCAAAGGTTATTAAGAAGAGTTTACTGCACATTTTCTATAATATATACCGGCTGTTAAAACAATAGGGCTACAGACAGTCCTACACCCTAACTGCCGGCCTTTAAACAGTAGGCCTACAGACAATTCTCAGGATAGTCCTACAGACAGTCCTACCCCCTAACTGCCGGCCTTTAAACAGTAGGCCTACAGACAATTCTCAGGATAGTCCTATAGACAGCCCTACACCCTAACTGCCGGCCTTTAAACAGTAGGCCTACAGACAATTCTCAGGATAGTCCTACAGACAGTCCTACACCCTAACTGCCGGCCTTTAAACAGTAGGCCTACAGACAATTCTCAGGATAGTCCTACAGACAGTCCTACACCCTAACTGCCGGTCTTTAAACAGTAGGCCTACAGACAATTCTCAGGATAGTCCTACAGACAGTCCTACCCCATACCCGTGGTAATTTTTAACAAAAATTAATATAAAAGTCACCTTAACCTATAAAAAAATGTTTAAACTTTTTGCCTCAGCTCAACCGTCATGCATGACAGCTTCTTTGATTTCTCCCTTTGTACTCTCAACATAAAACCTGTTGAGTACAGAGAGGGCCGATGGTGAAAAGGAAGCAGCCACATAGGAAGCAAAATATATATATAAGAGCTTAAATGTCTTGTGAAGTATTGTAAGAATATCAACTGTTTGAATAGATTATGAATTGTATGGTTTGTACATTTAAAAAAAAAAGTTTGTCCTATAACGAAAAGACACTCACATATAAAAAGTAAACATATATATCGACAGCTTTGTGCTGCATACACGACACATACCTATAGCGGATATTTCAATTGGGACAGCAAATATTTACAAAAAAAATGTGTTGCAAGTAAAGTTGAAGGAAGTGATAGAATGTATATCAAGGGGAGGGGGGTGGGGGTTACAATGCAAATGTTATAATCAAATTAATCTGATACAAAAAATATTTGTTATTCCCCTTTGACTTGACTGGGTTAAATATATGTTTAAAGGGACATAACATTTTGAATAAAAGAGATTTTCCTTAAAAACAGATTTAAAGTGATTGAGAACGCAATGGTCCTAGGTATACAGCGCTATTAAAACACACATTTTGAAGACACGGTATTTTATAAATGGATCTATTTTCTCATGTGGAGACGTACAGAGCTAGCTAACAGTGCTATGACATTCTTATGACAAACAAGCTAACAGTGCTATGACATTCTTATGACAAACAAGCTAACAGTGCTATGACATTCTTATGACAAACTATTTCATTGGACGGGGATCAGTGGCGAAGCTTGGGTGGGTGCCGCCTGGGGCGGTCTAAGATATTTTCCGCCTCCCTTTTCCGCGAAAAAAATTCTTTTAGGCGATTATGCCGCCCCTGAATACAAAGGAATAAAGTAACCTCCAGGTTGGACCTCTCTCTTCCTCCAGGCTGGACCTCTCTCTTCCTCCGGGCTGGACCTCTGTCTTCCTCCAGGCTGGAGCTCTCTCTTCCTCCGGGCTTGATCTTTCTATCCCCATTGGGTGGACCCCTCTCTTCCTTCGCTACAGGCAACAACCAACCAATCGTGCAACAACCATTTATGACACATTATGTCACGGCCCGCCAAATCAACAACCATTTATGACACACTATGTCACGGCCCGCCAAATAAACAACCATTTATGACACACTATGTCACGGCCCACCAAATAAACAACCATTTATGACACATTATGTCATGGCCCACCAAATCAACAACCATTTATGACACACTATGTTATGGCCCACCAAATCAACAACCATTTATGATACACTATTTCACGGCCCGCTAAATAAACAACCATTTGTGACACACTATGTCACGGCCCGCCAAATAAACAACCATTTATGACACACTTTGTCACGGCCCGCAAAATAAACAAAAATTTATGACATATTATGTCACGGCCCGCCAAATAAACAACCATTTATGACACATTATCTCACGGCCCGCCAAATAAAAAACCATTTATGACACACTATGTCACGGCCCGCCAAATAAACAACCATTTATGACACACTATGTCACGGCCCGCCAAATAAACAACCATTTATGACACACTATGTCACGGCCCGCCAAATCAACAACCATTTATGACACACTATGTCACGGCCCACCAAATCAAAAACCGTTTATGACACACTATGTCACGGCCCGTCAAATCAACAACCATTTATGACACACTATGTCATACGGCCCGCCAAATAAACAACAATTTATGACATATTATGTCACGGCCTGCCAAATAAACAACTATTCATGACACACTATCTCACGGCCCACCAAATCAAAAACCGTTTATGACACACTATGTCACGGCCCGTCAAATCAACAACCATTTATGACACACTATGTCACGGCCCGCCAAATCAAAAACCGTTTATGACACACTATGTCACTGCCCGCCAAATAAACAACCATTTATGACACACTATGTCACGGCCCGTCAAATCAACAACCATTTATGACACACTATGTCACGGCCCACCAAATCAACAACCGTTTCTAACGCCGTCTTCTGTTGTATCATCCCCAGGGCACTCAGGGTCACTCGGTGTATACCACAAGGAACAGAGCCATGCCGGTGAGACGGCAAGCACCACTTGTTGCCGCCCCAAGATACAACAGTTATTGTAAGTACACGGCCAACAAACACCTGGGCAGCCAATACTACACAAAATCCTTTAATATCTAAAAATGAGCAAGAAACGTTCAGCATTCAGAATGAGAAAATAATGAATAATGTATTATTAAAGTAACAAACAATGACTTGTGCTAATCAATTGTTACAAATACAAGCTATTAAATCAATAACAAAGCCACTCAGCTCCAACCCATTCACCTCCAACATACTCAACCCCAACCCACTCATCTATAACACACTCACCTCCAACCCACTCACCTCCAACACACTCACCGCCAACCTACTCACCTCCTAAACCTCTCACCACCAACCCACTCACCTCCAAAACACTCACCTCCAACACACTCACCTCAAACACACCCACCTCCAATCCACCCACCTCTAACCCACCCTGCTCCAAACCGCTCAACTCAAACCTACTCACCTCCAACCTACTCACCTCCAACCTACTCACATCCAACCCACTCACCTCAAACCCATTCACCTGATACGCACTCACCTCTAGCACGCTCACCTCCAACCTACTCACCTCCAACCGACTCACCTCCAACACTAAAATTTCCTCCACAACTGAAGAAGCTAAACATCCCCACCAATGACTGCTTGTGTTTTCAGCAAGTGTCCGTCACGACTACGCCATAGACGATAGCATCCAGAGGGCGGACTACCTTTCGAATGCTGTCTTGGAGGACTCATACGACGCCGCCACACGCTCTCGTGGCAGGGACCATGAACTCCTTCGGAACGTAAATGCCGCTATCGTGAGTACTCCCCCCTTTTGCTGACGTGTTCCTTTTCAAATAAGACCGACGGTGAGGCCTTAGCCAACATTCAGACATCCGATGTCCACACTACAAGAGTATAATAGGTCCTGGAATGTTAGTTTTCAATTAGCGACATTAAACATAAAAGTGGGGCAAAGCTACCAGCTACCTGGCGAGGCTACCAGCTACCTGGCCATTGAGCTAGAGTCTGTTGTCTTTTAACTACCAATAATTGACGCGACATTGGAGAAGAGATACTTAGGACGCTACAGACATATATCACTTAATAAGCTTTCTACAGACAACGGAATAAAACTGAATATAACATCAGATATGTTTACAAAATGTCTGTAGTTTGTGGTGAAATAATATATTTGTATAAGATATTGCGTACAGAAAACAAGAACATAGTATCGGTGATTACATTGATTACATTGCATCGTCATTTAAAAAATAAAGCTGATTTAATGAGATCAATATAGAAAAGCCAGTCAGTAAAGTATACATACAAAGGTATAGTATTTCAAACATTTTAAATAACCTGATGTCATTTTATGGAAGTCAAACCGAAAAGTTCATCGAGGGGAAATTTCGACTAAATTTGAAGAACTCCAGGATCGTCTTCAGGGCCACATTCAGGGCCACATTCAGGGCCACATTCAGGGCCACATTCCTTCTCATTTAAGGGTTTATAAGTTATGTTTGAAAACGAATCAAATGAAAAAGAAAAATATTAAAAAAATATTGTTTTGAAACAATCCTGTATACCTAATGTCACATGCCATTCGAGAGTAGCGTGTATATCTAATGTCACATGTCATTCGAGAGTAGTGTGTATACCTAATGTCACATGTCATTCGAGAGTAGCGTTTAGTTTGGGAACAAAGACAATAACTGTGACTGACTTCTCGTTAATTACAAAACAAATGATGTATTGATTTATACAATTGTGTTTCATGACTAAATATCCAATGAATTTTTTCCTCAGATCCCATCCATCGAAATATGGTTGCATTTTAAACCCTGAAAATTTTCTTTAAAAAAAAATCAATTAAAAATAGTCATTTTGTGTTCATAATCTCTAAACATTTCACCATATTATGTTCATACATTGTTCATAATCTCTAGACTTTTCACCATACTCTCAACACCATCTCCGATTCCCTCATCTTTCTCGCATCATCTTCAAAGTTCCATCTCTCCACCTCCTCTCACACTGGTTTCCATGACAACGGGATTGTTGTTAACTCTATGCATTGTCCAGTTCTCCACAGATCTCCTCCCGTCTAGAAAGTTGAAAAAATTGGTCGTAATATTTTTTTTTAATTATTTATTTCGCCATTCCAATGATTCACATACCTCACCTGACCTTGACCTCATCATAGAGCCCTCCCCTATCCACAACATTTCATCCTTAAGGAAAAAAAAAAAACCCACCAAAACAATCTCATAATATTTCGAGAATTTTCTACCCATCTCATTGTGAACCTGTTTTTCCCCACCCACCAAAATTGTTGTAGATTTAGACGTCCCCTTTATGTTTCAACCCTCTTCAGATCATAGGCGCCCCCCACCCGCCCTATTTGCGCACCCTTATCGCATTTGACTCCAGGAATGGGCATCGTTTAGTTGGCATTGGCCAGATTTCCTCACGGGTGCAGTCCTATTTCAGTTGTTCACGGTGTTCTGTCCAGTTTTTCCTACCAATGTTTTGTTCTGGTCATTGTCTTGATGATTCGCTAGGACTTTCTGTTCGGCCACCGGTTGCTTGTCATCTAAGTAAAAAAAAAAAAAATTATTTAAAGGGGTATAATCTAATTTTTTTTTAAAAATAATAATAATCTCTAGCACCTTTCGCGTCATGATGAGATGATATATTTTCAATAAGAATTTGGCTCAGAGCTTACAATTTAAATAATTTATCTCTCTCCTTTACATGAGAACAACTCCGTTGAATGTTGTCACTCTTGCACGCCGTGACAATTTACGTATATCATTTTTCTTTGTATTCATGTAAAGGAAAGAGAACCGTTACAAAAATTGCATTATCTCCGCAATGTAGCAGTTATTGTATTACATGGCGATGAAAGTAAAGAATCCGAAAGAAAGGGTATTAAAGTAAAAGAGATTTTGGGGAAAATAATTTCATTTAACAAAATGTTACCCAAATACAGCGGCCCTCCAGTAGCTCACGTGACAGCACCCCCACCAGGACTGGCCGCCAAACTAGCCGCCTACGCTCCTTGCCACCAGTAGACATCAAATCGGCGGCCGGCTCCAGGGCCGTCATCCCGTACAGAAACATCGCAAAGATCAAATCAGCCCTCTCCGAGGCGCCGCCTCCGTCGTCCCTGCTGTCGTCTAGGATAGAATCTTACCTGAGGGGATCCTCGCTGCCGCCCAAACCCTTATCGAGAGACATTGCCAACAGCATCTCGTACAGTTCATTGCTGTCCCGGTCAGCCAGCCCCAGAGAGCTCCGGTCGTACGCCTCGCCTTACAGAGAGTACCTCCCAGAACGCACTCGCAGCTACACGCGGTCCGTTTCTCCAGCTTCCTACCGCTCCCCTTCGCCCTATGTTTCCAGAACAGACGCAGACTACGACTATGCCGGAAGTGATGGGGATGAGGACTACGAGCCGGAGTCGTACAGGCGGAAGTACAAGATCGTGAAGACTCCGGTCGGGATTGGGTCTGGCTCGTCCGTGTACAGAGATCATTCCTCTGACGGCAGTGATGATGACGAGTACTATGATGCCGATGAGTCGTTCGGCACCTACACATGCCCCCGACCCCCCGGTACGTCCCAAAACAAGCTTAGCACATACGACGGTGGGTATGACGGCACTTATGAAGCTGACATGGCGGAAATGTACGATTATGTCCCCTTCGGTCCTTCCCGTCACGGAATCCTCGAGTTGACGCCAGAAGACAACAGTAATCTCCCTTTGTCTTCGTATTCATCGCAGTTATCTGCCCTCCCTCGCTTGTCCCCACCACGCTCCCAAGTTTCATTACTCTCCCCCCACCCCACACGCCTAGACGACTCCCGGCCGTCACCAACAGCCAGCCGTCAGATCCTAGACTCGCTCGTATCCAGCACTGCAGCACGTGCCAAGGCCGTGTTGGCCAACTCCAGGCTGCCAGAATACAGGAACGCCAGCCTCGTGCTGAGCGTGGAAGGCAGCGCCGTGTCTGAAGATGGGAGGAACCGCTACGGCTTCAGATACTACCCACCGCCCATTCCATTAAAGGGTTCTCACATCGGTATAGATGAGCGTATCCTTAGCATCTCCCCTAAACCGGTCAGTCCGGCAGACTCCTTTCTTAGCACTTATTTAAACAGACTTCGCGACATCCGCACAGACATTCGGGACCACGTCAACAGAGGTGACTACGGCCGCGGTGGGGTCAGCCTAGCCCCCTTGACCAGGCCCTCATACGATCATCGCACCGTCTCTGTGCCCGTGCACTTCTCCGGGAAGGCGCACAGCGTGCCCGTGTCTTCATACCGTTCCCGTCTGGGCAACGGCCAGTCCCATCGCGTGGACGTGTTCCCTCTGGTCGTGAGTGAGACGGCCCTGCCCTCAGACAAGAAGCTGCATCTTCCAGTGTACAAGGCCGGCGGCGACAGCAGCAGCGGCTCCTCCACCAAGCTTACCGTCCTAGAGAAGATTAACATCAAGGTAATGAGGTCACCGGCTATCTGCGGTTCAACTTTGGCGTTAGCGGGTCGGAGTTTAGGAGTTACGGAAAAGAATTCGGTTGAGCGCATGTTAAACCACGACTCCTGTGCCCGGGCTCCGTTCCCGCATTTTCCCGTAGGAGTTAAAAGTCTTGAATCGGAGTCGTCACCAGGAGTCGTAGCTGTAATATCCTAGACTCCGACACCATTGTTGTGACGTAAAACCCTGTGCGCCCTTTAGGGGACGTGTTTCGAGTCTTGCTAGTAAAACACATTTCACTACAGTACGTTGCGTGAAAGTTACACGTGAAGTTTTATGAAATAAACCATTTCCGTCAGTTTCGTGTTGATAATCCTACATCAGTTCATAAGTAACAACCCAAAGTTACGCAACAACAACACATCTAATTATAATTATACAATAATTCTTATAATAGTGCTTAACGTGCGACGTGTACTATTTATTTTTAAATTTCCCGCCCCCGAGGCGCCACAGGGTTCAAGGACGTGACCTACTTTGGAATAACCGCGATTGCCAGTAGTTCCTCATGAGTTATCTACCGCAAAAAAAAAAACCAACAAAAAAAAAAAAAAAAAACAACAAAGCAAACTGCAGTTTGCCAACAAATAATGCATCCCAATTTCACTGGGCTCTTCATCTTTGTACCAAAGTAGGTCACCGACTCTTTTTGAAAAGAAATAATTTTTTTTTCATATGATAATATTCTCTCCCCGCTATACCCACTCTCCATAGCAATAAACCTTCTGTGTGACGTCATGTCCGCTTCCACGCTTGGCTTCTCTGGTTTCATGTGTGACGTTGTACTTGTTTTTGTTTTTGCCGGCTCCGGTCGGTCGGTGCTGTTGTCCCCCTCTCACTGCTTCTGCTCCGCTCACGTTGCTCCTTGAATGACACTGTGCTCCGTGCTTTTTTCAGTGTACTGTGCTCCGTGCTTTTTTCAGTGTACTGTGCTCCGTGCTTTTTTCAGTGTACTATGCTCCGTGCTTTTTCAGTGTTGCCATTTCTTTCCATTAACAATGTAGCTCTCAGTTTGACACGAGCAGATAGAAGCATGAGCAGATTGTAGTTGGAAGTAAGGAAGTACAGATAGATAGATATTTATAGTGTGGGTCAAGCTAGAGCGAAACAAAGACATCGATACTATAAAATTGATAAGGTACGAGTCACATTCATTGTAGTATTACTTAGAATTGTTTCGGCGCACCATCTGACTGGCTCTTTAAAAAAACTGAAGATTTTTAAAAACCAAATATAAGAAATAAAATGGCTTCGATTTCTTTTTAGTGCCATTACTGATTTTATTGTTTTCTTTTGGTTTGTTGGGGGGTGGGGGGGTTATTTTAGAAAATGATTATGAATTTTAACAATGAAAATTTCACAATAAAAATGGCATTAAGGTGTTAAAACAAGAGCCACTTTTTTGAATGACTACATGAACATTTAGGATTTTTCCAAGAACTTTTTTTTAGTATAGACAACAAAGAACTCTCGAGCAAAATTGTAGTTTAGTCGAAATTTGCGGAGGATTACGGAGATCTGTGGTGGACTTCTGCTTTCGTTTATATAATTTTATTTCGTTTCTTTCTCCCCAAAGTCCAGGTTTTTTAAAAATAATTTGTTGTTTTTTTAATCCATCCGTGGACAACTAGCGAATGGGTGAGACACTGGAGTAAACGTTTGAGATGTCTTATTGCCCAAGTGTTACAAATTAACTGCCCCTGTCTATAAACTTGATTTATGAAAACTTTATAGGTTAACATTTCTAGAATAGCTTTACACATTCAATACTAAAGGAACTGTAAAGTGAATTATATACAAAACTATTTTTTTTTTAAAATTAATTCTCAAATAATTTTACAAATGGAATCCAAAACTTAATGCAAAGGTTCTTATCAATGATTTTTTTTTTTTTTTAATTTGAATTCTAAAATAACAAATATATTTTTTTTTAATTATGCCTTTTCTTTCGCCTTTTTCCTAACATTACAATTTTTAAACTATTTTTTTTTTAAAATTAATTATCAAATAATTTTACAAATGGAATCCAAAAATTAATGCTAAGGTTCTTATCAATGATTTTTTTTTTTTTTAATTTGAATTCTAAAATAACAAATATATTTTTTTTTAATTATGCCTTTTCTTTCGCCTTTTTCCTAACATTACAATTTTGATCAAAATTTTAAATGGATAAATTTTCTAATTTTGGGCTTAGAAAGAAATCTAACCGAAGTACTTTGAACAATGAACTACTTGTCAGTATATTCAGATTTAACTTTTAGTTCAGCAATAGCTTAATCGATAATTCATCATTTTCTAGTGCTATAAGTTTAGCAGAGGAAATTGTAAGCTTTGCATCGCATAACTGTTTCATATTCGAATACCTGCACCCACTGTGCCTTGTATCGCATAACTGTTTCATATTCGAATACCTGCACCCACTGTGCCTTGTATCGCATAACTGTTTCATATTCGAATACCTGCACCCACTGTGCTTTGCATTGCATGTGAATTGATTCCAAATGTATCCACCATTGATTCCATCTATATCTTCACCAACATACCTTGGATGCAAGCCAAAAAAAAAAACAACGTCTTTTCTGAATCAGTTCACTAATATTTGTATGTGTGTACCTGCTGGCCTTCAAACTGCTTTTAACAGAGATTCATTTATCTTGCACCACGTCCCGTCTTTGAAACCTTTGTGCCTGACCTTTGTTATAATTTTTTTTCTCTTTTTTTATTTTTCATTTCCAAAGTTTACCTCAGATACAAAAAAAACACCAACTTTTTTGTTCAATCCACTTGTGCTGCCTTACGTTGAAGGATTTTTTTTTTCGCCCCTTCATTATTTTGAGTGTGCATCTTTTTCCATTGTTTTCAAGCTCCATGTTGTTACTTTGTCTAACGGTAAGCGAGATGGGGGAGACGTCATGAACATGGTACACAGACAAAACAAGAGCAAACGCCGAGCCGTCCGCCGAGAATCGTTTGAGATCCGCCAAGCGAACAAGTCACTCCACAATTGTGTCCGTCGTGCGATGAACCAAAATCCGTGGGAGATCTATGTCACGCCACTAGCATCTGTTGTCATACTGTTTGATCGATTTAGCCCTCATGATCATATGGGAAGGAATAATTGATATATGAGAAATATGTCGTCTATGTTCCATAATGAGAAAACGCACATAGGTGAGCGCACTGGTGGCTGGTCCTCCTATCAAATGTACATCTGTTTGTGTGTCGCTTTCTTGAGGTGTCTCTTTCTTATCCACAAGTGTCGTTTTGGTGTCGGTTGTGTCTTGACTTACACCAGAACGTGGCTGGACAATTTTGACCCCCCCCCCCAACGAATTAAATAAGAACACCATTTCTTTTCTTTTTTTTTTTACATTTTGTTTTACAACTTTCTAGAAATTTTAAACCATTTTGTTCTATTGTTGTATGTACTTAGTTGGATTCTACTATTTGTTCCATTATTCTATGTATTTAGTTGGATTCTACTTTTTATTTTTGTTTTAGCAACCAATCAAGGCAATCTATTATGTGAGAAAACTAGTTTCTGAGAGAAACTTTCTACATTGTAGCAATTTTTTTGGCCGCATTGTTTCCCATTAGAATGACACCCTGTCTCGCACAGGACTCTTAGTTTGTGGTATGTTTTCCAACTCTTGAATCCTGTGAATAGGTAACACACTTTCACTGTGGAATGTAGCGGCCATTACATGCAGATTTCACGTACATAAATGTGAATGTTTTGATGTGAAATGACAGAAATTCAGTCGTGATGACACTGATGACACTGATGACACTGATTAAGCGCCGCAAGGCAGTGACTACCACACGCACACATCAAGGCATCCACATTCCTGTATTCAATCAATTCGTAGATATCTTCATTGGTTTACCCCCCAAAGTCTTCTTCACCCCCCATCACTCCGCCTCATCCCCTCCCGCTCAAGTTTTCAGTAGCGTCGCCTCCCATGAATGGTATCACCCTCCTCCTCACAGGTATCAACAGAACAACATATTAGTCCTAGGGCCGCTTCGGTCGCCAGAAGGGTGCGGGCCAGTACAGCTCCACCCGTCTCCCGGCCCGTTCCTGGACAGAATGTCCAGCAGCAGCAGTACGTCAAGGTAGCGGCACCCCTCCTGGCCACGCAGGCACCCCCGGGGCCTGTATATGTCATGTTGGTTCCTAATAGTAGTATTAGTCGTTTTAATCATAACATCTTCGCTTCTAAGCCAGTCGTTCTGTCTCAGGGAGAAACCCCATGGTCCGTCCGAGCTCGCGCTGCCTCTGTCCCCCCGCAGGATTTAAGGAGTTTGCGCGGCACGTCTCTGCCACCACGTCCCAGGAAATCCACTGCACCGGCCTACAAGCCCCCAGAGCCCCTGGCCAGTACAAAGCTCTGGGCCCACAGCCCGGTGAGACCTGACCTGCTCAGGAGTGCCCGGGCCAGATCCGTGGAGCCGCTGCGTCGAGCAAGCTACCACGAGCCGTCCTACCAAGAACCGCTTCCCTCATCCACTCTCTGGGCGCACAGACCAAGAGTCTTGAGAAGCGACGCCCCGCGCCTCGCAAGGATTCGAAGCGAAAACAGGCAGTCGTACCCAGGGTCGTTGTACAGAGCTGCAAGTGAGCCTAGGGCCTACGAGAGGGCCTCTGACTACTACTACTCGATCCCGGAGGTGAAAGAAAGAGCACTGTCCAGATACCTGTACGCTGTCCGAGGGAAATATGGCCCCGACAGCAAACCACCTCGCCCATCCCTTGGAAACTTCCCCCAGGTTTATGTCCCGTGGAACGGCCCCGGACCAAGCAATAGGTCAAAGGTGATTAAACTTAATTGTTGCAACAAACATTCTATTTCTGTCCAGAAACAAGACATTTTCAACTTGTTCTATATAGACGTGCCTAGAAATATATTTACTGAATTCTAAAAAAAAAAATTATTGTCGGCATATTTCTAGACCTACATCAAAAAAAATTAAACAGCTAAATTTTTTGACAAGTTATAAATATGCTTTGCCCCTCATAAAAAAAAAAATATCCTAATATTTTAATTTGAAATAAAAACTTAAAATTTTTTCTGAAATCATATAATATAGGATTATTTCAATGAAAACAGTTTGTTGTTTGTGGAAAAGTACCACACTCCCCACACTGTTGATAAGATAGATGTGCCCCCCTGCCCCCACGCCCCTGGACAGAAAGGGATGTTTGACCTCATTCTTATCATCAAAAAAATGTTCACAATTTTTGACATCATATATTTCCGCCATGTTCTCCTCCATGCTGCAGCTTCTACGTCAATGTCCTCTGTTTGGCTTTTGTTGTTTCTTTTGACAGCGTCATCATTTAGGTTTTCTTAAACTCAGTTTCAAACTTTCTAATTATCCTAGAAAACATGAATCATGGAAAAAATGAATCATAGAAAACATGAATCACGTAGAACACCAATTATAGAAGACAGGCATCATAGAAAACATGCATCATAGAAAACATCAATTGCGTTTGGAATTTCAACCAAAAAAAAAAATTAAAAAATTAAAAATAAATAACCAAGGTTTAAAAAAAAAATAATTTAAAGAATGAAATCATTAATTGTTCCAATAGTTTTCTCAAGAGTCTTCAATTTGGAACCAAGTTAGAGTTTTTAGTGTCCAGTGGGACATCACTGGTTTGACAAAAAAATTATAACGTAGAGGACACATCAGAAAATTATTCAAAGTCGTATACCAGATGACAGACGCATTTACTAAGGGTGTCGGGAAATTTCCGTCAGTTCTTATTCTCGGCTTGTCTCATTGCGATTGTGACACGGACCATTCTTAACTTAATGCCGAGGGAAATTTGATAGCACAGAGTGTGTGTTGATCTTACACACTCACGCGTACACACATCTCGCGCTGACCAAAAAAAAAAAGTCTTGGCGGTAAATGCCTGGAAGAGATCTCATTGGTTAAACGAATAAATATATATTTTTTAAACGATGTCAGAATACTACGACATATTTAGGAATGGTCCATTGTCCAGTCTCTGTCAGTCTACACTCATGGCTTTATTGACGCTCTCATTCTGTTCAAGAGTTTTTATTTAACCAAAAAAGAATTACGGCTCTAACTGCTACTCTCTTTGTTACATACAAAATAATTCCTTAAATTTTGCATGTCATTTTTAAAAAAAAGTTTTATCTGCAAAGATGGCCACCGAAAGAAAAAAAAAGAAAGGAAAAAAAAAAACAACAACTTTAAAATCAAATTTTTGAAAATTAAAACTAAAATCCGGAAGTTCAAGTATGTTTAAGTCCCTTGTCCATTTGTTCCATTGTGTCAGTTTTTTTTTTGCTGCATGAAGCGAAGGAGGTTTTCTATAGCGGCGGAAGCATGTTGTCAAAACTTGTCAGCTTTTTTTTTATGAACTATTGCTTTGCCTATGGCTTACGTCTGTAATACTCTCTACCAACATTTCCAAACTTTCCACCGCTAGCTGTAACGACAAAATGATTGAAAATATTTAAAAACGTGGATTTTTTTTAAAAAGTGGGAAGACACATATGGAAGAAAACAATAAATAAATTTCTATAGACAAAAATTAAAATAAAAAAACGCGACCGTGTAAATTAACGGAATAAAACAAGAAATTATTTTTATTTCTCAGACGAATCGGTGGCGGTCTTGGCGCTTGTTTTGTGTACATACCATGTCAATAACCTCCATGCCTGCTTGCCGGTCACGTGACAAAAGCTGCGTGACGGCATGTCAATGAAATCGTTTCTCGGCGTCTGTTGCCATGCATACTAACCGGATATGGCTGGAATGTTAGGGCTGGTTGCCAGGTAACCCTGATAGAATGCTTTGTGGCAATATTTGGCGCTCTTGATGGATATTAATTTTTAAATAAAAGTGGTCACCTTTTTTTTTGTAAAGCAGATTTTTAAAAAAAAATTGTATTAAAATTTTAATTAAATTTTCCATTGAAAAGTTTAGATTTTGAACAGTACTTTTTTTTTTATAAACTTAACAAATTATTGTATGAGAATAAACATTTTTGTTTTAAAAGCTTGAATTTCATCAAATATAAAATAGTGAAATATATAATAGTGAAAGAAATGAGACCATTTCTCAGAAAAAATAATTGAGTTAACTGTTCAGTGTGACCACCGTACTCAATGTGATAGTGAGAGGGAATCCATTGCACGTCCATGTCAGCTTGCACGAACAGTCAGATCTTGCACGCCAGTGGCACTCCCGTGGCACTAACTCCACTCTGCCGCATCATGTTACTGACCTCTGTTGGCATTCTGCTCCGGCAGGCGGCTATCATCGGAAGTAGGCTGGAGACGGACAGCGCCAAGCGGCCCAGGAGACCCCGCTCCGAGTTCGCAGCGAACAAGCTCCGCGAGTTGAAGAGAGACGAGATTGAGGTAAGGTTTCATGTCACGTGCTTCCGAGCACGGGTCCGGCGGATGACCTGCCCCGACCCGGCTGTGTGAAGCTAAAAATCAGAAAAAAAAAAGGTTTGGGCCCGAGAAGAGGAATACATTTTTTGACTGAATCTTCGAAGACGTACACGTTAGGGTTACATCCGGGATTAGCCGATGGATTAGCCAACGGATTAGCCAACGGATTAGTCTTTTAATCTCGAAACCCGAATCGTTACGGCGTGGCGTGTTAAGATATTTTCTGAGGAATCTGGCGCCCCAAGCGCCGGTGTACACCCGTCACCCACCCCCCACCCCTGTTGACCGTACACAAAAGCCCTGGTTGACCGTACGCTGGAAATCAGAGTGTCCGAGTTTATACTTTGTTCTCTACAGCCCCCCAAAAAAGAACGACTGGTGCAGAAGCTTATCTTTAGTTTTCTGCCTGGGTTTTCAACTAGTTAAGGAACATACTTTTTTTTAATGTACTAAACCTTTCACTTGTATTTTGAGACAACTGCACATTTATTAATGGGTCAGTTCACTGTGGTCATCTTTCAGCTGCAGAAATTTTTTGATTTAAAATTTCAATCCTAATCAAAAGCCAATGCTTTGTACAACATCAAGGTCACTTTGACATCAAGGTCACTTTGACATCAAGGTCACTTTGACATCAAGGTCACTTTGACACATGCAAAATATCCTATTTTTAAAATATATTTCTTAATATTACAACAACACACAATACTGTTTTTTTTTTATTTTTCATGTACATTATATTTTAACCATTTCTATTTAATGTCTTTACATTTCCAAAAAATTCATATGATTTTCTCAAAGCCTTTTTTAAAAAAAAATTGTTTGTTATATTTTAAAGAGTTGTAAGCATGTACAACCCATCTCCAACCACCCCATCCCCAACCACATATCCCCAACCACCCACAGCCACACGCTTGCATGGTCAGCTTTTTTGGGCCTCAATCACGATTCATGAACAATGCTTGCAATCATCGTATTGACCTTCTATCGTCATCGACCCCCCCCTCCCCCATCACCATCATCTGTTAATCATCAAAAGAAATGCTCTCATTTTTATCTATGTACATTTCTGAGATTAAAGCCATTCTGTCGCCTGATGCCAATTTACTTGCGTCATCACCTGCCTTGTGGCTTGGTTTTATTTCATTGTGAAAAGAAGTTAATCCATTTTTTGTTTCCAGCTTCTAACATTCACGGACATAATGTTACAAACACGACACATGTGTAACTTTGTTTGGGCGCACGTCGAATGCTCTGATGTGTTGTTTTGTGTTCTGTGTATCTCAACACTCAATAGCTCTCTTGTCCGAGCTTCATACTTGATAATCGCACCGACCGACACAGGATGGTCTAACACACTGACCAACACAGGACGGTCCAACACACTAACCAACACAAGACCGTCCCACACACTGACCAACACAAGACCGTCCAACACACTGACCAACACAAGACTGTCCCACACACTAACCAACACATGACCGTCCCACACACTGACCAACACAAGACCGTCCAACAAACTGACCAACACAAGACATTTTAAAATTTAAAATATCAGTTTCATTCTGAGAACACTCCACTTTCCTCAAAATTTCTGACATTTACTTGAGAGTGAACAGGAGCTGAATATTACTTTAAACAAAAAAGAGTTCCGTGATTTAAAGAGAATATTAAAATAATAGAAAAAAAACAACAAAAAAAACAATATTATTGATTGCATGTGTAACCATTTGACACATACACAACTACACAACCGAAAAAGACTGTTAAACACACGCCAATGACCCCCACATCCTGTTCGGTGACCGGTCGGGCCACATGTTTTAGCAAACTCTTCTTTCAGGAAGGAATCTACTACCGTACGCCAGGTACAGGCTCTCTCCAATCATCTCGACCACCGCTGGTAAGTTTCATCCCAAAGTCTAGTTGCTAAAACCGTCACGTTTAGTATAGGTTTGGAATAGATTTAGAATAGGTTTAGTATAGGTTTAATGCAGGTTTAGAATACGTTTAATACAGGCTTAGAATAGGTTTAGTTTAAGTTTAGAATAGGTTTAATATAGGGTTAGTATTATTATCTTAGCTTGAGGTTTTACACAATGAATTCAGTATTGACCTATATAGATCATTTTAAAGTTGAAACATTTCATAGAAAAAATAAGTCATCAAATTTCTTTTATCAATTCAGAGGTTTCCATAAAGAATATTTTTTCTGTTAGTAGCTATAATATTTAACATTTAATATTTATTTTTGCTACAGTAACCTTTCTAGTTTTTATGTAACTAGCCCCCACCCCAAGATGCTCGATACAGGCTCGCGTTAAATGTAAATAAGTCTAACTTAGGTCTCGTATACATAGCAAGTAGGTGATGAGTCTAAGTGAGGAGCCTTGTTAGTCTTGCAGAAGATATGAACAATCAATTTTTCCAACACTAAGGGTAGATAAGCATGTCAAAAGTGAGAGATGATTCATCCCCTTTATATTGGGTTGGTTAGCCAAATATCAGTTTCATGAATACTGGGCTTTCATCTCAGAAGATCCCAGCAGTCCTGAGTTGGGCAGACCTTCTCCTAGCTCCCAACACAAATGTCTCACTATAGACCTGGGCTTACATCTCAGATGATACCAGTAGTCCTGAGTTGGACAGACCTTCTCCTAGCTCCCAACACAAATGTCTCACTATAGACCTGGGCTTACATCTCAGAAGATACCAGTAGTCCTGAGTTGGACAGACCTTCTCCTAGCTCCCAACACAAATGTCTCACTATAGACCTGGGCTTACATCTCAGAAGATACCAGTAGTCCTGAGTTGGACAGACCTTCTCCTAGCTCCCAACACAAATGTCTCACTATAGACCTGGGCTTACATCTCAGAAGATACCAGCAGTCCTGAGTTGGAAAGACCTTCTCCTAGCTCCCAACACAAATGTCTCACTATAGACCTGGGCTTACATCTCAGAAGATACCAGTAGTCCTGAGTTGGACAGACCTTCTCCTAGCTCCCAACACAAATGTCTCACTATAGACCTGGGCTTACATCTCAGAAGATCCCAGTAGTCCTGAGTTGGGCAGACCTTCTCCTAGCTCCCAACACAAATGTCTCACTGTGGACGAGAAGCAAAGCAACGCATCTTCTCAGGCCCGTGTCATCATTTCGGTCTGAGTGCAATAATGTACAGGTTCTTGAGTGCAATAATGTACAGGTTGCTTGAGTGCAATAATGTACAGGTTGCTTGAGTGCAATAATGTACAGGTTGCTTGAGTGCAATAATGTACAGGTTGCTTGAGTGCAATAATGTACAGATAGCTGCAATGAGGAATGAAAAAAAAGAAGCATTGGGTTATTAAAAAAAAAACCTTTTATTGTTCGAATGGGGCAGATTGTATGGGGCAGATGGTATGGGAAATATTATATGGGGCAGATGGTATGGGGCTTTCTCTATGGGGCAGTTGGTATGGGGCTTTCTCTATGGGGCAGATGGTATGGGGCTTTCTCTATGGGGCAGATGGTATGGGGCTTTCTCTATGGGGCAGATGGTATGGGGCTTTCTCTATGGGGCAGATGGACATATGCAAGAAACCATTCATGTGGAGTTGTGGTTGCCGTAATGGAAAATGTAATTGTTTCAACTCTTCTGTATTGTGTTATCCAATCTTAACTTTTAGACACAATTAATTTCAAAATCCTTTCCTGAAATCAACTGTTAAAATTGTGACAACTGTTACACCTGTGACAACTGTTACAGTTTTGAGCTCAAATAGTCAAATTTGTCAAATTATTTCAAGACTAAAATTGAAATCCTCCACTGTGGACACATCACCTACAATTACTATACAAGGGAGATCACTGTAACACTCTCTACTTCACTATGTCTATGTAAGAGAGACCACTGTAGCACACTCTAATTCCCTTTCCCAACTGCATCATCCTTTAAAACATTTATCATAAAATAATCTCCCTTGAATTTCTTTTCTATTTTTAGCCATTTGAACTCCCCCCACTCCGTGTGTGTGTGTGTTTGTTGATATTTTTCATTGCGGCGTTGACAACCCAAATTTCCCCCAAACTGGAATGTTTTTTTTTTCTTCTTCCTTCTCCTTAAACACCATGACGTTTAACATCATTTAATCTAGAACCCCTTTTCATCTGACTAAAGATAAATCAGTATACATTAAATAAAAGACACAGAGGTAAAAAGGTAGTGTCTGTTAAACAGATAATGTCTGCTAAACAGGTAGAGTCTGTTTTTTTTAATTTTTTTTTTTTATAGATCCTCGAGTTTTGTTTGAAATATTGATCCCTTCCATACTTACCTCCCATGTTTAGCCAAAACCTACAGACAGAAAAGCCATTAGGGACATAGATGGATTCACGAAACCTAAAAACCTGTTGTCATGGCAGGTATGTCAGCCAAAAAACCTAAAAGTCTGTTGTCATGGCAGGTATGTCAGCCAAAACATCTAAACTTCTGTTGTCATGGCAGCTGTGCCCGTCAACAAATCAGCTGTTTAAGAGTAGAGTAATGACCTTGAACCCATACAACATTTAAAACAAAATTAGTAGCGTCACGAACCCACGCAGTTTTGAGGTTATTTTGGATTGAATATTTAGTGTCTCTTGAAGAGTGCAAGTAAGTAGATTTCTTTAGCTGGATTTAGAGTTTTAAAAATGACACTTTATCTCAACTATAAGTCGACTGAAGATGTTTTGAAGTGAACTTTGAACCCAAGTCAGTTTTGGTCATGGATAATCTCCACCTCCCGAAACAAATAGAGTAGTCTTTTGGAGAAAGTCTCACAAGGTTTGCCAAACAGATATCGCTGGTGTTTGCTGAGGTAACTGCAGCTCTAGAGTCTGCACCACCAACTGAACTGTTCTCTCAGGGCGTAGACCAGATGTTTAAGTCATGCAGACATCTTGTTTCCCATATAAACCCATAAACCACACAGTGCATGATTTCTCAATCGTACAAGTCTCCGGCAAGTGTTGCCTGATTTTGAAAACCTGTCAACAATTTCATCTAACCCTTTGAAACATTCAGTGAAATTAAATGTGAGAAAATAAGTATTATTCTCGGACTTGGCTAGATAGTCGCCCCTTAAATTTAGTTCTTAATTAGTGGCGTAGTTGGGTTAGTGGCGGCTGGGGTGGGGAAAACTGTTTGCCACCCCCTTTGACGAAAACAAACAATGCAGTTGGACGAAAATGCCACCCCCATAAATTTACACAAAACAATTTGCCACCCCCCCCATGCTCCTCCTTCCTACGCCACTGAGTTCATTAGAAATTTGCCACCACCACCTTTGACCTATGCCACCTTTGAATTATACCTCTGATTAACTTTGACCCCCTATGTAACCCCCCCCCCCCTTCCTCCACACTACCACAGTACCGTGTGGAGTCCAGGTTGTCCCCAGACGACATTATTTACGAACCGTCCAGTTTTATCCGCATGAGGGAGAGGGTGAAGGACGTTCAGGAGAAGATGGACAGACAACGCCAGCTTCTGGACCGCTACCTGAACAGTGACTTCAAGATCGCACCCAGTCCTTCCCAAAAGTAGGACCAGTCTCTCTGCACTGCTTGTTTCTTTTAGCGGCCTTTTTGACGCAATCCATCGCTAACATATTTTCTCGTCAAATATCCAGAATTAAATTACTTCGTATTCTCCGACTAAACTGTTTACTATTTCAACTGCAAAAAAAAATTAAAAATAAATAAATAAATAAATAAATGGACAATATAACAAATCAAAATCACTGACTCCGCCGACTCTCTTTGTATTGGTGTTTTAACACATTTTAACACATGTTTATGGTTTATAAAATCTTACGGGGGGAACATAAATAAATTTAATAAATAACCCTTCGATTCTTGGGGAACTATTGACCTAAACAGATAAAGGTCTCCTACAACAGATATTGGCATTTCGAGGTAAACCTTTGGGTATTGATTTGAGAAAAGATGTTCACGGTGGCGCGCAAAATGGCTTATGGCTTGATGCTGACAACGTCATTCAGAAACCTGAAACTATAAATAAACTGCACGCAGCATGTTCCATCGTGTTTATGTTTTAATATAAATATTTATGACCATTTCTGTATTTTTAAAAGCATTGATGCCCTTGCATGTCGTACATGTCTCGCTTTCATTTGTCTCTGCCGATTTCTTTCTCAATTGGTGAAGGCCTTCAAATCTCCAATCTCCAACCTCCAATCTCCAATCATGCTGAAGCTGACCAGCATGGAGCGCACACGTCAACGTGCGCGCTCAGAAATAACCGCTTCTTTTTGTTTTGTTTTTTGTTTTTTTGCATAGATTCAGCGCCCGGGGCGCCAATCTGTGGGTTGAAAACCACTTGCCATTAATGCTTATATGATTTTGACCTCACCTTTAAACCGACCTTGACATATGGACTCAACCATTCAATGACACCCGGTGGTATAGATCTTACATGATTTGAAACATACTTGTCTGGATTTACTGCAAAATGGGGTTCACATTAGAGGTATTGTCTGGCTTTAACTAGCAAAAATAACAACAACCAAAAAAAATAAAAAAATATAAAAAAAAATAATTTTTCACCAGATAAATAATTAATGTCATTCCATGATGAAAAACCATTCTCTAACTTTAATTAAATCATCTAAAGTAATGTAGAGAAATGAAAAAAAATCATTTTGGAACCACAGCATGTTGGAGCTGTACCATATGGGAACTGTACCATGTGATAACTTGACCACATGGGAACTGTACCATGCTGGAATCGTGCAAATGAAGTCAAAACCAATACATGAACTAGACAAAAATAGAACGGACGGAAGCAGCGAACAATTTGCAAAATTGTAACATTTTTTAACTGTACCATTTTTTAACTTTACCATTTTTAAACTGTACCATTCTTGAACTGTACAATTCTTGACTTTCAAAATTCTTGACCTGCACAATTCTTGACTTGCACAATCTTGAGCTGTGCCAATGCGTTCTACAATAGTGGAGCTTGTCCCCAGGTCCCCAATACTCTGCAAAGTTCAAGGTCAAATTATTCACTGGAGTTAGCCTCGAACACAACCTGGACTAGACCTAGCGAGTCTGACCGGCCAGCGGCCAGTCTCGGCCTGCCAGCTAAGCCGTTCAGCTTCAGGGAGCCGGTCAAGGTCGCTGTGCAGATAACGAAGACACCCAGCACCCTCAGGTACTTCCGGTGCTGGTGCTGTAATGTAGGATTACCCCCGAAACTTTGACCCTGACCCCATTATGTATCTTACCCACAATCCCCTTTGCAGACACCTACCCTGAGATAAAAAACCTTTTTCATAATTGTATGCAACGCTCCCATATGATTAGACTAGCGGGATTAGTAACATTCTCAGAGTTGACTTTGTAACATTCTCACAAATGACTTAGTATCTTCTCAGACATGACTTAGTAATTTCTAAGACTTGACTTGGTGTTAGTCTTCAACAAGAATTTGTAAATCCAAAAATCATATCAATTGATTTTTCGTAACACTCTCAGAAATGGACTCCAAGTTTTCTTGGAAAAAAATAATTATTCTTGGCTGTTAAATTATTTGACTACGTGGCATGTAAGTTGGATGAGCCTAATGCTTGCGACCTCTTAGATCTTTTGACGTACGTGGCACTCGATGACATCACTGCAAACATTTTATCTTGAGACCTGGGATTAAACTCAATCAGACTAGGTTTTAAAAAATAACGATATCACAAAAAAAAAAAAAAAAAAAAAAAA
>CAXITT010000462.1:85169-108716 GCA_964033795.1 Lymnaea stagnalis | reverse complement strand
TATTGGAAGGGGAGTTCGATGCAGAAGTGAACTATTATTGGAAGGGGAGTTCGATGCAGAAGTGAACTATTATTGGAAGGGGAGTTCGATGCAGAAGTGAACTATTATTGGAAGGGGAGTTCGATGCAGAAGTGAACTATTATTGGAAGGGGAGTTGGATGCAGAAGTGAACTACTATTGGAAGGGGAGTTCGATGCAGAAGTGAACTATTATTGGAAGGGGAGTTCGATGCAGAAGTGAACTATTATTGGAAAGGAAGTTCGATGCAGAAGTGAACTATTATTGGAAGGAGAGTTGGATACAGAAGTGAACTATTATTGGAAGGGGAGTTCGATGCAGAAGTGAACTATTATTGGAAGGGGAGTTGGATGCAGAAGTGAACTATTATTGGAAGGGGAGTTGGATGCAGAAGTGCACTATTATTGGAAGGGGAGTTCGATGCAGAAGTGAACTATTATTGGAAGGGGAGTTCGATGCAGAAGTGAACTATTATTGGAAGGGGAGTTGGATGCAGAAGTGAACTATTATTGGAAGGGAAGTTCGATACGGAGGTGAACTATTATTGGAAGGGGAGTTCGATGCAGAAGTGAACTATTATTGGAAGGGGAGTTGGATGCAGAAGTGCACTATTATTGGAAGGGGAGTTGGATACAGAAGTGAACTATTATTGGAAGGGGAGTTCGATGCAGAAGTGAACTATTATTGGAAGGGGAGTTGGATACAGAAGTGAACTATTATTGGAAATAGAACTTAATAAAACTGTTAAACTGTAAATGTTTTCAAGGAAATATTCGTTAGATCAGATTTAAAAAATATTTCGGCAAACCAAATAGATTAAAGCATACGGAACATATTGTTAAGGGGTTCTTCCGCCAAAGGTCTCCGGGTTGCGACTGGATGGCCACAGTTGCCTTGGTAATATGTGACTGGATGGCCACAGTTGCCTTGGTAATATGTGACTGGGTGGCCACAGTTGCCTTGGTAATATGCGACTGGATGGCCACAGTTGCCTTGGTAATATGTGACTGGATGGCCACAGTTGACTTGGTAATATGCGACTGGATGGCCACAGTTCACTGGGTAATATGTGACTGGATGGCCACAGTTGCCTTGGTAATATGTGACTTGATGGCCACAGTTCACTGGGTAATATGTGACTGGATGGCAACAGTTGCCTTGGTAATATGTGACTTGATGGCCACAGTTCGCTGGGTAATATGCGACTGGATGGCCACAGTTGCCTTGGTAATATGTGACTTGATGGCAACAGTTGCCTTGGTAATATGTGACTTGATGGCCACAGTTCGATGGGTAATATGCGACTGGATGGCCAAATTTGGAGTCCTTGCTCTGAGAGACATTTTAAAAACCTAAAGCAGCGCACTCTTAGAGAATTGTTCTTGTCGGAACTAACAATCCGCAGTATATCCACAGTATATCCACAGTATATCCACAGTATATCCACAGTATATCCACGGACAAGTCTTGGACATGGGTGACGACGACTTTGCAATTTTATTGTGTTCCCTTACTAACACCTCGACATAGTACTATTTCCTCAAGCCAAAACACCATTTGAAATAACATTGATGAGACCTAACCCATTCTTTGTGACAACCAGGGACCCTGAACCCTTGGTTTGTGTTTACCTGCTGCATGCCTGACCTTCTTGCACCGACGCTGTATACAATGTTGACACACGCTCGTTGTGAAAAACAGAGTAACTATAAAAAATATAAATAAGAATACTGTAATATCTGTAATATATTTTTATAAGAGAATACTTTAAAAAAAGCACGATTTTATAACCAAATACGTCACCGTCCCTTTAAGACGGCAATTACCCATTCAGTGAGTGTTCTATTTTTAGGTGCATGGTTTAAGAAACGAGAGTTACGCACCCTAACGTCAAGCTGTGTTGGTCATATGACCTGGAACATATTAAAGTTTACCTGTAATGTCAACATTTTCAAACAAAGTTTACCTGTAATGTCAACATATTCATATATAGTTTACCTGTAATTTCAACATATTCTGTATCAAAAGCTTAAGTCTAAACGCCAACGACATCTATAACAAGTATGCTAATAGATAACATATGTTACCTGCATGGATATCTATGACTACATTTGTGGATTATTGTATTTGAAAATGCATGAGAAAATTTTAAAAAAAAGGTTAAGTTCAACTGAAACTGTAATGTAGATCAGATTGTAGTACCTTAGATCACTTGTCATTACGTATCTAATATTAAAATGGATGTTTATTGATAAACAATTTATATACATATGCTTACTTAAGTTAGCGATACAATATAAACAAAAATGATAACGAAAATTCTAATACTTGATGACGATGATATCAAAACCAAATGACACATACGATGGTAATAATGGTCATGGTCGTCCTCTCAGGTGGTCAAATTAACGCCACTCGTATTTTAACATTAAAATCGTATATGAGTAGTCGAACTTTGCTGCTATTATCTCCCCCTTGATACCCCACATTGATCCCCCGGATGTTGACGTCCTTGACCCCGGGACGTTGACGTCCTTGAACCCATGTATTCCCCGTTGTACATTCATGTCACGACCATCTTCTCCACAGCGTTGAAGGAAGGAGCTCGGTAAAAATTCCCGCTTATTATGCTGTAAGTGTTTGCTTTGCTTGTGCTCTACTCACACCTGGCCCCATCCCCCACACCCCCACCCACTGTGACCTCTGACCCCCTGACCCTTACATTAGGTAGAAAGCATATCATTGGTGTGGAGTTTGCGCAAGGAGACATTCTAAAAAAAGAAAAGGTATGCAGATAAGACATTGCTGTAGATCAGAGGCGTAGCTAGTGTATTAGGCGCTCGGGGACAAGACTGATTTTTACACTCATCCCCCCCCCCTTCTTTCCCTTTAACTCCGAAACCCTTTATTTCCAACAATATAATTCCATCAAAGCCCAATTTCGGCGGCCCCATCCAAGAAAGGCCTGTTGTCCGGGGACATCTTTCCCTGCCTGCCCCCCTTAGCTACGCCTCTGCTAAATTAAAGCAAATAATAACAGCTGTTTTAAACTGTACAGAAAATGCAGTTAGGTCAAGGCCGTATAGTGAAGTTAGGTCAAGGTCTTACGGTGAATAAAATTGAAGATAATCCACCAGATCATAAGGCACAGACAAGTGTTTCTTGTTTCTCAATTAGATTTTACATTCGTCTCTTACAAAGTTTTAATCTACTCCCTCGAGGCGTCCCTAGAAGGACGTCATATTCTAAAATTAGCAAATGAAAAGTCTGTCCATCCAATCAGAGTTGAATTTTTTAAAGCAAGTTTCAAGGGGAATGAGAAAAACAAAATTAGTCGGCAATAGTAAAGTGTACAAGTCATGACGTCTTGCTTGCCACAAGGCATTGCACTTACAAAGTACCGGTGTAAATCTCACTTTGGGACAACATGCAAGTTCTTGGCTGTACATTTGCGTTGTTGAGCTAGATGACACTTTGACGTAGTGCCGTACGAGGTCCGGCCGTCGCAACCCTTGCAGCCAGTGTTTTATATTCATTTTGTCCCCCACCGTTGGGCTCACCATTGTTGGGCTCACCATTGTGGGGTTCACCATTGTTGGGCTCACCATTGTTGGGTTCACCATTGTTGGGCTCACCATTGTTGGGCTCACCATTGTGGGGCTCACCATCGTTGGGCTCACCATCGTTGAGCTCACCATTGTTGGGCTCACCATTGTTGGGCTCACCATCGTTGGGCTCACCATTGTTGGGTTCACCATTGTGGAGTTCACCATTGTTGGGCTCACCATTGTTGGGCTCACCATTGTTGGGCTCACCATTTTTGGGCTCACCATTGTTTAGAAAATGTGGAACTGTATACTTAATTTGACCCCAGTCATCAATGACGGCATCATTCCCTGACCCCAGTCATCAATTACAACAGCATTCCCTGACCCCAGTCATCAATGACAACATCATTCCCTGACCCCAGTCATCCATGACAACATCCTTCACTCACCATGATTGAGAGCATTCGCCCTGGCAAGCCGCCCGTTTTATCATCTATCTTCGCATAATGATACTGTGTCTTTCCTAGTAGTACACACAGCCACCCTACCTCCGACCCCATTCAAATCACCCTACCCCAGACCCCCATACTACCCCACAAATGTCCCTAGAGATTTCAACCCACAGTTCCCTAGATACCCCCCCCCCCACCACACATCGCTGTAGAGCCACCTTTCACCCCCCACACATCGCTGTAGAACCACCTTTCACCCCCCACGTACGAAGGTAAAAAAGTGTCCAGCCTCCTGTGTCTCAAATTAACCAATGTAACAATACGCTTCCAGCTTAAACTGCAGCTCCGCTAAGCTCTGCGCCAGGCATGTTTGCAATGTGTTTACAGTCGAATGCACTGATCGACTAGCCTATTTCTGTTGATATATATCACCATCATGTATAATGTGTTGCATGGAGCTAATACATGTATAGATCATTGAACTATTTCAGAGGTAAAAAAAAAAAAACAACACTCACTTGTTTATAACACAGGGACGATAATTACGACATAAACTGCTACAGCGGTTCTAAACTCTAAGCTGTATGCCCCCCCCTCCAAAAAAAACCAACAACAAACATCTACTTAATGGGGTGGCATTACCGCGAGTTTTATGTCAGTTGATTGTGACGTCATACCTTAAGGCCTATAACGTCATTATGCACTACATTCAGGTGTCTCATACAACAAACAGAAGTTGAACTATTCCAACATCCAATTTCCAATAATTCAAGCGAATCCTTGTCCCCACACCCTTTTTCTTTTCAATACGTGGTCAAGTCTATAGATTTGAGAACCGCTGTAAATTTACATCGTAACCTTCCGACTGTTACATAATGTCTACGTTGCTCAGTTTACAACCAGTTTGATTACTCACTTTACGTGTCTTCGTTTCATCATTGCTTTACGCCCACTCAACGATGCAGTTGTAAATAAGACTATGTTAACATCTATTCATACCCGTTTGCATGCAAAGCTATCTGTGTGGCTGTCACTCATTCAAAGGCGCATGCTCCGAGTGTTGTTGGTGTGGCAGTCACTCACCAGAGGCGCATGCTCCGATTGTTGTTGAAAAATCTCCTTTAACGAAGCTATTGATTCAACAACAACAACGAACCATTCCATCATCTTTTTCTTTGGTGTCCCCTACGCACTATAACCACGCCCAGAAAATGTGCTAACCACGCCCAGAAAATGTGCTAACCACGCCCAGAAAATGTGCTAACCACGCCCGGATTCTGTTCGCGGAAATGGTCTGCATTTCAGAATTTATGGAAGATCTGGTCTTCAAACGTTTGGTGGACGCTCCACCGTCTCTCGAGATGACGTCAGACTATGACGCATTCATCCGGGTTCTTGTCAGTAGCAAGGGGTATCGTGCTGCTTAGAAGGGTTTGTTCAGAGAAGAGCGGAATGAAAGATCCACTAGGCGACTAGATATTTATAGCACGTCACCGGGAAACCCCGTAGTATGTCACTGGGAAACGACGTAGCATGTCATCGGGAAACCCCGTAGTATGTCACCGGGAAACCCCGTAGTATGTCACTGGGAAACGACGTAGTATGTCACCGGGAAACCCCGTAGCATGTCACCGGGAAACCTATTATGGATTAATGCCGCAATGAAAAGAAAATTGAACAGTTCTGAGACGCCAGTCATGGTCCCAGAAGTTCAACACATTCAGCACGAGCTGAACAGTCTCACGAGTTAAACATATTCAAATGAACTGAACGTATAGACAAGTCGTTCCCATAAATCCCTGCCGACTGTTTCCGCGAACAGAATCTAGCTTGCCATTTTGGTGACTTTTGATAATTATAAGTTAAGTAAAGGTTCAATAACAATTGAAAAAAATGCTTCCTTGTAATTACATTAAAATATATAAATACAAAATGTTTAGGTTCAAAATAACAAAGGAGTTAATTCAGTTAAAATAAAAGTTAGCAATAAGTCATTTTTAATATTTAAATATATCTTTATTTGAAAATAATGAGATTGGTTTAACTTTAAATTATAAATTGCAAGAGCTATTTCAAATTATTGATATTTCATTCGTAATAAAAAAATTGATAATGCATCCATGAAAATGCCAGCAAAGTTCTTGTGTAATTGGTCCCCCCTGGTCCTCCATGTCCGCAGGCCGGCGGAGACCCAGACAACAGGCCCGTCTCTGATCTACGCCGTAGACTCAGGAGGACCCTAGCCAAGACGAAGAACAGTCCAGACTACTTCAAAGAGTAGATGGCCCCACTAGCCCCATCGGCCACAGACACGGGAGGGTAGGTGGCGCCAGCACTTGTCGTGTTCCCACCCCACGTGTCATTTGTGACCTGCCCACTCCCCCCCTTCCCCCTGACCTCACTGACCTCCTGCTTCCTTCAAACCAACTAGATGTCATATGAACACCTTACCTTTCCCACAATCTGCTCACTCAAAGTGTTAACAACAAATTGTGTCATTTCTTCCTCATCTTTTGATTAAATAAGTTAAAGCATTAAATAGGTTATAACATTAAATAGGTTAAAACGTTAAATAGGCTATAACATTAAATGAGGTTATAACATTAAATAGGTTATAACATTAAATAGGTAATGACATTAAATAGGTTATAACATTAAATAGGTTATAACATTAAATGGGATATAACATTTAATGTAAAAAGAGCCTAGCACAGGACAAAAGAAACAGAAGAATGATTTTTATTGCGATGCGAAATGGCCAAATCTACAGTTGGAAAAGCGCCCGAGAATAATACAAACCAGCGACCAAATGTTTTCCGGAAAATCTGTGACAATTTTATGAGAGAACTGTCTAAAAATACACTCTTGATATACTACGTCAAGAGCTCTACCAATAAGTGGAATCATAGCTTTACGCAGCGGTTCTCAACCTGTGGGTCGTGAACCTTTGGGGGGGGGGGGAGAGGGTCGAACAACTTTTACACAAGGGGTCGCCTAAGACCATCGGAAAACACATATTTATGAAGTAGCAAACGAACATAATTTTATAAGCAGGATAACCACTACATGAGGCTCTGTATTAAATTGTTAGAGCATTAGGAAAGTTGAGAACCACTGGCTTAACGTGTTATCTCGAGTTACATCCCTTGCTTTGGCCATTCCCCACAGTTAACACAATCGTTTTGTTCAAATGTTTCCTCCCTTTAGCATGGCGCCATTGGCAGCATTCTAAGCTTCCCATCCAACCTCTTACTCCAGCCCTCTGATACTTCCAGAATCGTCCCTTGGCCCAGGGGGCGGTCAAAGAGAACTCCCCGATCCTTGCCTGAGCAGTATTTCTATGCTATTTTTTTTTTCTTTGTGGCTTTCAACGTAACAAACCAAAAGATCCGTCTGAACTCAGTGGAGTTTGACAGCTTTTTGTGGCTTTCACCATAACACCTCAGAAGATTCAATTTGTACTCCGTGGAGTTTGACAGCTCAGGTGCCATTGGCTTAAACTAATCCCTCGGCTTGCACTTCCGGTGTAGCGCTAATTAACACACCACCCAGTCCGCACATGAGTTCTTTTCTTCAGGGCGCCTTCGGAGAAACAGTCAGCATTTGAAAGCTGTTCAAAAAGTGGGGACGTCTCTTTCTGAAAGGGGCTGCTGTCGTCAAACACGTGGAAATATCACTTCGGGGAAACTAAAAATTAACCATAAAAAATTGAATGGTCTAGTCATAAATATAGCTTATCGATTCTTTACTTTATTCCCAATGGACCATAACAAATATGGTCTAAAATAAGTTTAATTTTTTTTCTAGTCACGATTACGTTTACAAAACGAGTATGCGAATCACGCACGAACAATTTAATCATGTAGAGAAAAGGGTCATAGACTTGTGTCTCATGGTTATGACAAAAGTTCAATGATTTTTATTACCGGTACTATTTTGATGGCCAGAAAATTGAAAACTAAGAAACGCCTTAAAAAAGGTCACGTCTGCCGTCGATTCGAAGAAAGAATTATTCCTCTGCCTCGGCTCATCCGTTATTCAGCAACTTGAGTTGCATTGTCTGTTGTAATAGTGTGTTGTTTGTCTGTTGTAATATTGTGTTGTCTGCTTGCTGTATATTCTGTTTACATTAAGATCATCGAATAATTTAGATTGTGTTCATTAATGATGGCAAATAGAAAGTTTGGTGTTTGTAAAGTGTTTTACGTCACGTCACCGTCACATCTTGGTAAGTGATGTAAGTTCATGTTTTATAAAGATACAAATATATTCTGGGTCGAGTGACGTCATTCGTTCTGCTTGTGTGCTCTGTGCAATGTCTGTTGGTGTGGTCTGTGCAATGTCTGTTGGTGTGGTCTGTGCAATGTCTGTTGGTGTGGTCTGTGCAATGTCTGTTGGTGTGGTCTGTGCAATGTCTGTTGGTTGATAAAAAAGATAGTTAGAAATGTATTCCATTGACACGCCCATTCCTACACAGCGAGTGAAAAAGACACACTGAGACACGCCCATTCATACACGGTGAGTGAAAGAGATACACTGATACACGCCCATTCATACACACCGAGTAAAACAGACACACTAAGACACGCCATTCAGACACATCTAGACACGCCCATTCATACAGATTGAGACACGCCCATCCAGACACCCTGAGACACGCCAAGTCAGACACATTGAGACACGCCAAGTAAGACACATTGATACACGCCAAGTCAGACACACTGAGACAAGCCCAGTCAGACACACTGAGACACACCCATCCAGACACACTGAGACAAGCCCATTCAGACACACTGAGACACGCCCATTCAGACACACTGAGACACGCCCATTCAGACACACTGAGACGCGCCCATCCAGTCACACTGAGACACGCCCATCCAGTCACACTGAGACACGCCCAGTCAGACACACTGAATAAATGTTTTATTGATACAAACGAGAGCAAACTTTTCACCTGATCACGTGACTTTCTCATTTCAGAGGAAATACAACTTCTAAACTGGATTAGTGGAGAATTTCACCGGAGCGATGACGTCATCCCTACTGCTCGCTCCAACACAACCACGTGACGTAGCTCCATCTTCTTCTTCTTCTTCTTCTTCTATATCTGAAGGGCCCACGATCAATTTATTGATCATTTTGGCTCCTATAAATCTTAAATCACGTGATCCTATCAAGTACTGCTCGCGCTTCGCTCGTCTCTGGATGTCCGCTTGCAAGTCGCGGGTTGATAAGCTGCAACCTTTTATCAACTTCTGTTTATCATCTATTATTAATCATCTATTGGCAATCACCTATTGGTAATCATCTTTTTTTCCATCAATGACGTACGTTCAATTTCTGGTAATGGCACTGGTCCTAACGACTGCCTCTCTATCCTACGATGTATGCGAGTGGAAGCTCATCATCACGTGATTGTTATAAAGGAACTCCTGCTAACATATATACACAAGTGAGCTAGGCCTCGACATGAAATGTATAACAATTCTTATCTCATCAATATCAATTAGAAAAAATTATTTCGTACCTGTGACCTGTTAATTTTTTTTTAAACTTTTGGATACATTTTTTTTTAAAGATTTAGATAAACCATGTTGATACCATGCTAGGGCGTATCTCTGTCGCTACGCAAGGGCGTATCCCTGTCAGAATTGTACATACATTCTGTTATTAGTTAATTTACATAATCATGTCACTGATCACATACGGCTTTCATGCGTGATACGAGATCTGAGTTTTATCTTCAAATGTTTCTGTTTTGAAATATGTGTCACTTTTTTTCTTAAGAATGCCTAATGATGTATTTCTCGTTACTCAATAGTGTACAGTGCAAGCATTAAGTGTGGACACAGCAAAATAACATAATCTTAAAATAACATAATCCTCAATTTTTATCGCTTGATAAATCATTTTGATATTTAAAAAATGTTAATATATTTTTCCCCTAATTGTTTACAATTATCATGCATACAAATAACATCAAATTGAAATCTTTCGCTGATGACCTGGTGCACTGGGGTTATAATTTAGTGCACTGTGCACTATACATGAGATTAAGTGCACTCGTCATGAGAAAATTATAATTTAAACAATTTTTATTCTCTGATTTAGTCCTCATTTCATGGATGACAACTCCTCTTATCGTTTCCAATAGATGATACTTACCTCCCATTTGTATCCATGACAACCAATGGACAGAAAACACGTGTTCCCCCGCTTCTCCACAGATGGCATTAGAATGTTTTGAAACATCAGGCTCTGCAACTCCTCCTGCGTTTGTGGCCCCCCTCCCCCCCCCCACGTGTAAAGCTCTATTTTAAGGTTATCATTAATTAATTTACCAAATTACTGTAAATACTCATATTGCTAAGGCTGTGAAAAATTTCCGTCAAAACCCCACACTGAGTTGTACAAAGAAATTGTTCGCTTGCTTTGTCTTAATTTTTGTGTGTTTTATTTGACAATATAGACTGCTCATTATGTAACTATTATAATTTAGAAAAATGTAACATCTTGAAATGATTTTAGTCAAAGACACTATTCATTAATAGCCTTTTATATTCAATATATATAAGACTGAAGATTTTTGCTCGTCTAAAAAATAGAAGATTATCACTTCACAAACCCTTTAAGTAAAGGGACATTAAAATTGAAAACTACATCGAATTGAGATTTAACTTCTCTTACCTCCCATCGTCCCTCGTTTTATTTTTTTTTTAATGCTACATAAACTGTTCAAGAACATTCAGACATTTTGTGTTCTGTGTGGAGAGTATTTTTTGTTAGAAAATATGCAACGTCCTTTATTTACTGACTCTAATTTCATTAAATTTTTCTAGTATTTTCATATTTTTCTTTTGTAATTTGTTCATGATTCTTTTTTACTAAGAGCACGATAAAAATTGTGAGTAATTGAAATATTAATTAATTTTTACTTATTTAGTTTTTCTTGCCTGCGTACAGCAGTCCATGAGCTGAAGATATCGAATGTGCTTTCGCGGAGATAGTTTACAGTCTGATTGCACAGTATTGTCTTAGGAGACATAGTTTACGGCGCATCTCTACAGCTATTGTTACGGTGATTCTGTAAACTTTTTGGTATTGTAGTTTTAAAACTTGGTATTCTAGTTGTAAACTTGGTATGTTAGTCCACGAGGATGTTTACATTTAGAAGACGAAACTATTTTATGGGTTTCTTTTTGTTGTTGCCGTTGCTGGTTTGATGTTTGGGTGCGATGTTTATAATTTGAAGTTATTGTTTTAAGAAAGAACACAAACCATAAAGTAGGTTTAGCTTCTATGTTTTTTGTTTTTTTTCAAATGCCATGTTCTGCTATCGATCTGCTATCGATCTGCTATCGATCTGCTATAGATCCAAGTTTGACAGTAAATGGTATAGCCCCAGTACAAAAATTGTGTCGCCTTTCGAATCTTTTCCACCTATATATATTTTTTTTCTTCTGATTTTGTCAATAGGAAAATAATAAAAATTGCAATATCTGCAACCAAAAATCTTTTGTTTCTTGTGGGATGGTTTATGTGATATTTTCTGTGTGACGTTTTGTGTGTGACGTTTTCTGTGTGATGTTTCGTGTGTGATGTTTTCTGTGTGATGTTAACTTCGGACATTATTTCTCATTAGTTGTAAGCTGTAACAATACAGTTGAAGACAGTACGAGCAAAAACGATTTATTCAACATTAGATCGAGTCCATCTCAGGCCACAATAAATCAATCAAATAGCAAAATGCTGCTTTTTTCCATTCAAAACAACAACCAGAGACAGAGGCATTTTCCATAACTCATCACGGACACAAGCACTATCTGTACCAGCAACGAACACAAGCACTATCTGTGTTACCAACTTACACAAGCACAATCAGTGTCACCAACTGACACAAGCTCTATCTGTGTTGCCAACTGACACAAGCTCTATCTGTGTCCCCAAATGAAACAAGCTATATCTGTGTCACCAAATGACACAAGCATTATCTGTGTCACCAACAGACAAAAGCACTATCTGTGTCACCAACTGACACAAGCACTATCTGTGTCACCAACTGACACAAGCACTATCTGTGTAACCAACTGACACAAGCACTATCTGTGTCACCAACTGACACTAGCACTATCTGTGTCACCATCAAATATTATAATTTTTCTTACAAACCAATTTGAAAAAAAAAATTGTCACTTAAACGTTATAGCATGACGACAATTTTACCTTCACCTTGTTAAATGATGCACATGTCACCTTAACCTTGTTAAATGATGCACATGTCTCCTTAACTTTGTTAAATGGTGCACATGTCACCTTAGCCTTAAAACGTGATTCACGTGATATCCAACAACTTTGCGTAATAATGAAAACGTCAATGACTAAAGTAAAAAACAAATAAAATCATATCAGACGTGAGGAAACCTTTGACCCTAACGAGCAAATAGTAACAGCAATGTTACAATAGCAATCTGACATCAAGACATGAAACAAAAATGCTCCAATAGCAATCTGACATCAAGAGATAAAACAAGAAGGTTACAATAGCAATCTGACATCAAGACATGAAACAAAAATGCTCCAATAGCAATCTGACATCAAGAGATAAAACAAGAAGGTTACAATAGCAATCTGACATCAAGACATGAAACAAAAATGCTCCAATAGCAATCTGACATCAAGAGATAAAACAAAAATGTTACAATAGCAATCTGACATCAAGAGATAAAACAAAAATGTTACAATAGCAATCTGACATCAAGAGATAAAACAAAAATGTTACAATAGCAATCTGACATCAAGAGATAAAACAAAAATGTTACAATAGCAATCTGACATCAAGATATAAAACAAAAATTTTACAATAGCTATCTGACATCAAGACATGAAACAAAAATGTTACAATATCAATCTGACATCAAGAGATAAAACAAGAATGTTACAATAGCAACCTGACATCAAAACATGAAACAAAAATGTTACAATAGCAATCTGACATCAAGACATGAAACAAAAATGTTACAATAGCAATCTGACATCAAGAGATGAAACAAAAATGTAACAGTAGCAATCTGACATCAAGAGATAAAACAAAGATTTACAATAGCAATCTGACATCAAGATATAAAACAAAAATGTTAAATTATCAATAAAGTAAAAAGTCAATTGGAAAACGTATCTGTGATCAAGTCAATTTTATTCAGGCATCAGGTGGTGCAGGTATCCCAGGCAAGCCCAGTTTGTCCAGTATTCTCAGGTTAAGGCCAGGTGGCACAAGCTTCCAAGGTTAAGCTCAGGTGGGATAGGCTTCTCAGGTTAAGCTCAGGTGTTGCAGGCATTCTAAGTTAAGGTCAGGTGGTACAGACCTACCAGGTTAAAGCCAGGTGGTACAGGCATCTGAGGTTAAAGCAAGGTGGTACAGACATATCAGGTTAAAGCCAGGCAGTACAGGTATCCCAGGTTAAGGCCAGGTGGTACAGGCATACCAGGTTAAAGCCAGGTGGTACAGACATCCCAGGTTAAGGCCAGGCGGTACAGGCATCCCACGTTAAGGCCAGGTGGTACAGGCATACAAGGTTAAGGCCAGGTGGTACAGGCATTCATGGCTAAAAATCCAAATACAATGTTTGCTAAAACATGTTTGCTTTACATGCATGGAAACAAAACCCATTTAAAATTGAAATATTTCAAGCTCGAAGTTGCTGCCTTTATTAGATGAAGAATTAATTTCAACACAAGCAATCTCGTTAAAACTGAGAGTTTATAAGATTACGCATGAGACATTCTATCTCCTGGTTGATCCGTGCGATTGTCCTTAAATTTTGAAAATGATGTGCAACGGGTAGCTTTCTGCGTCAACAATGACGAGAGCAGTACCAGATGGAAAAGCTGGGTATTGACCAATGACAAGAGTTGTACCAGATGGAACAGCTAGCTATCGACCAATGACAAGAGTAGTACCAGATGGAACAGCTGGGTATTGACCAATGATGAGAGTAGTACCAGATGGAACAGCTGGGTATTGACCAATGACGAGAGTATTACCAGATGGAACAGCTGGGTATTGACCAATGACGAGAGTAGCACCAGATGGAACAGCTGGGTATTGACCAATGACGAGAGTAGTACCAGATGGAACAGCTGGGTATTGACCAATGACGAGAGTAGTACCAGATGGAACAGCTGGGTATTGACCAATGACGAGAGTATTACCAGATGGAACAGCTGGGTATCGACCACTGACGAAAGTAGTACCAGATGGAACAGCTGGGTATCGACCAATGACGAGAGTAGTACCAGATGGAACAGTTAAGTATCGACCAATGACGAAAGTAGTACCAGATGGAACAGCTGGGTATCGACCAATGACGAAAGTAGTACCAGATGGAACAGCTAAGTATCGACCAATGAACACCGCGACGCACAATATCGAAATTACAACAGAACGTTGCACTGGGAAATGTCAGTGAACTATAATTACATAAAAACTTCAGGGCAATCAACAATGTAGTTTGGTGTACAATCAGACACGTGTGACAGCGAACCCGTCTGGGGTATATTGCACTAGTTAATGTATCTATACTACGACTTTTATATAAGCCATTGGGCCACGTCATAGCTGGAGACAATAGGTTCAGGTAACAGCTATGGGCCCTGGTTCACATCACTTCTAGGAGCCACTGGACTTCGTCGTTGCAAGGGGCCGATGGATCATGTCACAGCTAGCGTTCACTGGACCACAACACAGCTAGAGACAAAAGGGATCACAAAACAGCCAGGGGCCAATGGATCAAATCTCAGCTAGTGGGAGCTGGACCACGTCACAGCTAGGGGTCACTGAATCACGTCGCAGCTTAGAACCACTGGGCGACGTCACAGCTAGGGGCAGCTGGACCATGTAACAGCTGGGGGGCCACTGGATCACGTCACGTTTAGCGGACACTGGACTGCGGACAGTCTTGTTTGAAAGAAGGGAGGCAACATTTTCTAACATATATGAACCTTATTAATAAGGCACAAATAATTTGTGTAAATAAAACAAAATCTGTTCAGCTTTAATTATGGCTACACAAAAAAAACAAATCTCTAAGCTTTTCGACAAATGCCTGCATCGGTAAAACAAAAAACAACAAGAAAACAACAGTAAGAATGGTAATAAACTGATCAGTAAGAATGGTAATAAAACTGAACAGTAAGAATGGTAATAAACTGATCAGTAAGAATGGTAATAAAACTGAACAGTAAGAATGGTAATAAACTGATCAGTAAGAATGGTAATAAAACTGAACAGTAAGAATGGTAATAAAACTGAAAAGTAAGAATGGTAATAAAACTGAACAGTAAGAATGGTAATAAAACTGAACAGTAAGAATGGTAATAAAACTGAACAGTAAGAATGGTAATAAAACTGAACAGTAAGAATGGTAATAAAACTGAACAGTAAGAATGGTAATAAAATGATCAGTAAGAATGGTAATAAAACTGAACAGTAAGAATGGTAATAAAACTGAACAGTAAGAATGGTAATAAAACTGAACAGTAAGAATGGTAATAAAACTGAACAGTAAGAATGGTAATAAAACTGTTTCATTTGACACTGTTAATGGAAAAGTCAACTTTGGACACTTTTAACATAAGGGTCCAATGTTATTATCCATGACTTGTAAAGATATCTCAGCGGATAGGGTCTGAGTGTTTTTTAAAACTTGGAAGTGCTCTGTATTTCAAGCATGAACTAAGAAGTGCTCTGTATATCAAGCGAGAAATAGGAAGTGCTATGTATATTAAGTATGAACTAGGACGTGCTCTGAATATCAAACATGTACTTGAAAGCGCTTTGTGTATCTAGCAAGAACTTAGAAGTGCTCTTTATATAATGCAGGAACTAGGAAGTGTTAAGTATATCAAGAATAAACTAGGAAGGGCTATGTACATCAGGAATGAACTAGGAAGGGCTATGTACATCAGGAATGATCTAGGAAGTGCTATGTACATCAGGAATGAACTAGAAAGTGCTATGTACATCAGGAATGAACTAGGAAGTGCTATGTACATCAGGAATGAACTAGGAAGTGCTATGTACATCAGGAATGAACTAGGAAGTGCTCTGTGTATCATTTATGAACTAGGACGTGCTCTGTGTATCAAAAGATAATAATTGATGGTCGGCATTCAAGTAGTTTAAAAGAAATATAAGAACAAGGTCTGCTGGACTTGAATTCATTGACAGGATTAAAGATTTTGACGTTTCGGCCTAGAGCCTTCACCAGAAAACAAGACACAAAGAAGTAGAGCAAGTCTCAGATTACAGTGAAAAAAAACACACAAAAAAACTTTAGAGATTTTCTTGTGTTGCCGCAAGTAGAATTACAGAAAGTGAAAGAATATAAATATTGGGACTGTGAAAAATAAGGTAGATAATCTTAACGGACCAAAAATATTTAGAGATACATAAAATCCAAGGAATAAGAAAAAAAAAGAAATACATGGAAATTGAGAAATATTAGTAAAAGAGTATTTGATCATACCTTGTGGAGATGTGGTACCGAAAATCTGAAAGAAAATTGTTTTTCCATTTTCACTCTCGCTGGGGTGTTTGTGCAAGAAGTGAGTGCCGTAATAGATACATCTTTTAATGAGTGCCGTAATAGATACATCTTTTAATGAGTGCCGTAATAGATACATCTTTTAATGAGTGCCGTAATGATTACATCTTTTAATGAGTGCCGTAATAGATACATCTTTTAATGAGTGCCGTAATAGATACATCTTTTAATGAGTGCCGTAATAGATACATCTTTTAATGAGTGCCGTAATAGATACATCTTTTAATGAGTGCCGTAATAGATACATCTTTTAATGAGTGCCGTAATAGATACATCTTTTAATGAGTGCCGTAATAGATACATCTTTTAATGAGTGCCGTAATAGATACATCTAATGCACATTTATGTTGCCCTCCGTTGAAGTGTGAAGAGACTGGGCAAAGTTTACACTGTTCAATATCCCAAAGATGATCTGTATCTGCCAATTTTCTCCCTGTTTCGCCTATATAACTAGAATGACATCTGCGCACTCAATCACATCTATCACATTCCGACTAACGTAGGCGAAACCCTCTTTGACCCTAAATGTACCTTTAAGGAGACGGATGTTTTGTTTTGTTTCGAGAGTATAATGACACGCCCTACGTCGGCTTCTTGAGCATGGTTTCGTCCCACTGTAAGACGGGTCAGCTCGAAGGCGACTGTGAACCAGCAGGTCACCTAGATTTGTGTCCCGTCTGAAGACAATCCATGGAGGGGATGAGAAACCTCTGTCAGTGTCGGGGTCAGCAAGAAATATGTTCAGAATTTTGTATGAATATTTTTTGCCTGTCAAATTGTGAGGGTGATAGGTTAATCTGAGCTTGGTTCGATCTTCATTTTTGTTTTTGCTGAGGTTTCAAAGCGTCTTTTCTGGTGGGGATATTGGTGATACGGTTGAGTGGCGAGACAAGAGAAGTTTCAGGATATGATCTGGAGCGGAAGAAATCCATGAGTTCCATCAGATTTTTCTAAAAAATCTTTTCAAGCTGGCACCCTAGTCTGAAAAAGTTGTGAGAAAGGCATAGAGTCTTTGCATGATGAGTACAATAGGTAGCTATGGCTGTCAGTTGGTTTGTAGTTGGCAGATGGGATCAATCCGCTCTCCTTTAATGTTACCGTGACATAAAGAAGGTTTAGAGAATGTCCAGAGATTTGGGAAGTCAATTTTATGGAGGCATGAAATGAGTTTAAGAAATCTATAATCTTTTAAAGTTCAATAGTTTCCATGTTAGTGATGCCAATGACGTCATCAATGTATCTTTTATGAAACTCAGGGATAAGGCCAGTATCTGTTTTCTCTACCATGTATTCAACATGAACCGTAAATAGGTAAACATAACTAGGGCCCACTTTTGTGTCCATGGCTATGCCCCTAATTTGGTCACAAAAAGGGCCAAAACATTCAAAGGCTATGATGGTGAGTACAAGTTCGCCCAATCTGATAATAGTTTCAGAAGGCATAGAGGAGTGTGGTTTATTTTCAAGAAAAAAATCTCAAAGCTCTAAGACCGTCTGCATGTTGAATAGATATACCATTCTTTCTGTCTAATTTTATTATCATTCTTACTGGTTTGTCACCTGCTCAGAATGTCTACTAACAAGCCTGCATTGCAACAGTACGATAGCAGACACTTAGTACAATAACAGGCCCTCAGTACAATAAAAGTCACCTAGTACAATAGCATGCACTCAGTCCAATAGAAGGCAAAAGTGCTTCAGTCACATGAATTTATTGACGTGACCGCATCTTCAGGAGTCAATGACTATGACCCCGTTTTGTATTGAACCCATGCGTCAGGTTCTATAGGATGGTTTCTCATGACACCTCTTTCTTATTAAGGCAGTGGTTCTCAACCCTCCTAATGATACGAAATTTCCTCATGTCGTGGTGACCCCCAAACATAAATTATTTTCGTTCCTACTTTATACAAAAATGTTTTAAAATGGTCTTGGGCGACCCCTGTGTACGAATCTTTCGAACCAGGGTTTCTTTCAAAGGGGGGGGGGGGGGTTACCCAAGTGCCCCCCCCCCCCGAGCAAAATTGGTTAAACCAAAAAACCTATTATTTTTTTTAAAACAAAAAACTATACAAAAATGTTTTAAAATGGTCTTGGGCGACCCCTGTGTACGAATCTTTCGAACCAGGGTTTCTTTCAAAGGGGGGGGGGGGGTTACTCAAGTGCGCCCCCCCCCCGAGCAAAATTGGTTAAAGCAATAAACCTATTATGTATTTTACAACTAAAAACGATTGTACTGTCATATTTAAACAGATTTACAAATAATAGTAACTGGCGTCTTCATCTGAGTATAGTTAGTGTAATCTATGAGATATCGAGGGTATCGATATAGTTGATGATCCGTATAATTAGGCTAATCTTGTTAAAGGCTTTCAGTATTCGACTATAAATATCGTACAGTCCGCTTCTGCTATTAAAGTCTTAAAATGTGTGAATTTGCAAAAAATATATTAAAAAATTAATGAATAAAAAGATGAATATGTGCGAACCACAGAAAGTAAGACGTCTGCTTAATAGCCTTAATAACACTTTATTAAAATATCTTTACATCAAGCTCAAGGTCTACAATTCTAATAATAGTTCTAGCCCAGTATGAAACATGCGCAATCTGTATTCAAATTATATTTCATTATAAAAGCATTACTTTTAAAATAGGGATAGGTGTTAATTTTAAATTGGATGATGATATTAGGCTTGAAAAAATATTGTGATTAGCACAATTATAATTGTACTTGATTCCACGAATGTTGAGTTACATATAGGAAACTTAAAAAATTGAGAGTTTTTTTTTTTTAAGGCTATTAAGCAGACGTCTTACTTTCTGTGGTTCGCACATATTCATCTTTTTATTCATTAATTTTTTAATATATTTTTTGCAAATTCACACATTTTAAGACTTTAATAACACTTTATTAAAATATCTTTACATCAAGCTCAAGGTCTACAATTCTAATAATAGTTCTAGCTAGTGTTAGTGCAACATTAGCTAGTGTTAGTGCTACATTAGCTAGTGTTTGTGCTATATTAGCTAGTGTTAGTGCTATATTAGCTAGTGTTAGTGCTACATTAGCTAGTGTTAGTGCTACATTAGCTAGTGTTAGTGCTACATTAGCAAGTGTTAGTGCTACATTAGCTAGTGTTAGTGCTACATTAGTTAGTGTTAGTGCTACATTAGCTAGTGTTAGTGCTACATTAGCTAGTGTTAGTGCTACATTAGCTAGTGTTAGTGCTACATTAGCTAGTGTTAGTGCTACATTAGTTAGTGTTAGTGTTACATTAGTTAGTGTTAGTGCTACATTAGGTAGTGTTAGTGCTACATTAGCTAGTGTTAGTGTTACGTTAGCTAGTGTTAGTGCTACATTAGCTAGTGTTAGTGTTACATTAGTTAGCTAGTGCTACATTAGCTAGTGTTAGTGCTACATTAGCTAGTGTTAGTGCTACATTAGCTAGTGTTAGCGCTACATTAGTTAGTGTTAGTGCTACATTAGCTAGTGTTAGTGTTACATTAGTTAGTTAGTGCTACATTAGTTAGTGTTAGTGCTACATTAGCTAGTGTTAGTGCTACATTAGCTAGTGTTAGTGCTACATTAGCTAGTGTTAGTGCTACATTAGCTAGTGTTAGTGCTACATTAGTTAGTGTTAGTGCTACATTAGTTAGTGTTAGTGCTACATTAGTTAGTGTTAGTGCTACATTAGCTAGTGTTAGTGCTACATTAGTTAGTGTTAGTGCTACATTAGCTAGTGTTAGTGCTACATTAGTTAGTGTTAGTGCTACATTAGTCTTGCCAAGATTTATACCACGCTCCAATGAACGATATAGTCTCTCCATTTGTCACAATATCCCACCCCCCCCCTCCCTAAAAGGAACAAATAACCTACTGGGCTGACCACCCAATCTGCCTCACTTGCAGGGGCGGAGCTAGAGTGTTAGGCGTTAGGGGGACATTGTTTCAGGTTCACGGCTCTCCCCACTTAACTCTTTAAACCCTTATCTTGATGCTTTAAATGCCATCACGCCCCGTTTTGGCGTCGTTGCACCAAGGAATCTTCTTTTAATTTCTTTCACTACACTATATGAAACTTGTCTATTGCTACCCCCCACCCCTGTTTTTTTGTATGAGAATTTCCAGCCCCTGTCACTCTGCATGTCAATGCTAACCGCTGTCACTCTGTAAGTGAATGCAAGGTCCGCGTTTCTCCCCCTTTGCATAACTCACGTTGAAATTTAACCCAATTACCCTTTCCTTGTCAGCTTTAAGCTGTGGTTACCCGACATCCATCTGCAGGCGTACGGGGTTCTTGTTTAATTGATCATATGTAGGTCAAGGTCAGGCAGTAGGTGATGGCAAAGCCGTTGATCTTTTAGCTATAGGTTAATCCACTTCAACAAGACCTAACGATCTAGTTTGTGTTCATTTTGGTTGTGATGAAGCTGATAGAATTGATATTTGTAGTGTCGAAGTGGATAGAGTTGATGCTGGTAGTTTTGAAGTTGATAAGAGTTGTTATTGTTAGTGTTAAAGTTGTTAGTGTTGGTTTTGGAAGTGTTGAAAGTAACATATTTGATGCTGGAAGTGTTGATTTTGGTAGTGTTGGTGATAGTTGAACAACAGTATCATATGACAAGCTCAAGAGTATTTACCTATATTTGTATTAGTTATTAATATCAGTTGTTCCCAAACTATGTTCCTAATCTTTTTTCCCAATCTATGTTTCAAAACTATGTTCCCAAAATATGTTCCCACACTATGTTCCAAAACTATGTTCCCAAATTATGTTCCCAAATATGTTTCCAAACTGTATTCCCAAGCTATGTTCCCAATCTATGTTCCAAAACTATGTTCCTAATCTATTATCCCAATCTATGTTCCAAACTATGTTCCCAATCTATGTTCCCAAACTGTGTTCCCAAACTATGTTCCCAAACTATGTTCCCAATCTATGTTCCCAAACTGTGTTCCCAATCTGTGTTCCCAATCTGTGTTCCCAAACTGTGTTCCCAAACTGTGTTCCCCATCTGTGTTCCCAAACTGTGTTCCCAAACTATGTTCCCAATCTATATTACCAAACTGTGCTCCCAAACTATGTTCCAAAACTATGTTCCCAATCTATGTTCCCAAACTGTGTTCTCAAACTGTGTTCCCAAACTATGTTCCCAAACTATGTTTCCAAGATAAGCCCCACGACGTCATGGGGGCGACCTCTTTCTCGCAGGTGGGTCGCGGAATGTAAAAAAAAGAAAAAAAAAAAAAAAAAAAAGAATTTTATTCCATTTCATTGTGATAAGTTGCGCCACCTAGATGCCCTGTGGAAACCTCTACTCACTAAGCGACAACACTGTGCAGCGGTCCTCACTTCACTTTGCTTTGGGATCTCAACTATTTTACTTATTTTTTCATCACAAATTTGTAACTACCGTATATGCTCTTATATAAGCCGAATTTAGAACTGTAAAATACAATACTGAAATCAGGGGGGTCGGCTTATATGCGCATAAAACAAAATGGAGACAAGGACAGACACTAAGGCCAAGTTTATAATTTGTTTCTAAATATCTACTTCGTTAATCATTAGTGGTGAACGACTTATGAGCGGAAGTTCAGATATTATTAGAGCAACCAATGTGGAAGGAGCAGAACACGTTTTTGTGTCATTCCAAAAGGTAAACAAACTGGTAGGTAACATAAAGGTAAGCATCTTACATCTTGACATCTTGACAGTAACACATTTCTATGAACCCAAAATATGGAGTAAAATTAGACAATTGTATGGTCGGCTTATATGCGGGTTTTTGCAAAAACTGACCATTTTAAAGCAGTTTTAGGGGGTCAGCGTATATGCGAATTAGGCTTATAGGCGAGTATATACGATAGTTTTCAGTGCATTTTAAAAATATTTTGACATATGATCCTCTTATTGATCCAAACAAATGGGAAAATCTTTTTTTTTTATTGCATTGTACATTTTCAGCACATAAATAAAACAATTTGAACACAAGACATCAACATTAAATATAATTAGCTTTTTGAAAACAAGGACCCAGCAAGAGCCCAGAGAAACGAAAACATTTGAGAATCCCTGAGTTACATGAGTCTAGAAAATATTATATTTTAACATGGTTCCATAAAATCCAAGCCCGTTAAAATAATTAAAAAGTACAATCATTTTCAACCAATGATATACGAGGATATTAATAAGTGTTGCAGACGTGAATCTTCTTTTGCACGCCTTTAAACACAGTTTCAGAGTCATAAATACATAATACACCTCTAGAGAATAAACCTCTAGAGAATACACCTCTAGAGAATACACCTCTAGAGAATACACCTCTAGAGAATACACCTCTAGAGAATACACCTCTAGAGAATACACCTCTAGAGAATACACCTCTAGAGAATACACCTCTAGAGAATACACCTCTAGAGAATACACCTCTAGGGAATACACCTCTAGAGAATACACCTCTAGAGAATACACCTCTAGAGAATTGTTGTTGGTGATATATAGGTTAAAAGATGTAAAGTAGCTACAAGTAGATTTTAAACAATATTTTAAAACTAGTTTTTCGATTATAAAATGAATTCCTTTTAATTATTCTGTCTGCTTTTGCGAGGAGACGTTGTGGCGAGGTGTCATGGGAGGTGGAGCTGGGAGATGTCGTGACGAGGCATCATGGGAGGTGGAGCTGGGAGACGTTGTGGCGAGGTGTCATGGGAGGTGGAGCTGGGAGACGTTGTGGCGAGGTGTCATGTGAGGTGCAGCTGGGAGACGTCGTGACGAGGCATCATGGGAGGTGGAGCTGGGAGACGTTGTGGCGAGGTGTCATGGGAGGTGGAGCTGGGAGACGTGGTGGCGAGGTGTCATGGGAGGTGGAGCTGGGAGACGTTGTGGCGAGGGGTCATGGGAGGTAGAGCTGGGAGACGT
>CAXITT010000462.1:69058-84504 GCA_964033795.1 Lymnaea stagnalis | reverse complement strand
GCTGGGAGGCGGCGTGGTGAGGTGTCGTGGGAGGTGGAGCTGGGAGGCGTTGTGGCGAGGTGTCATGGGAGGTGGAGCTGGGAGGCGTGGTGGCGAGGTGTCATGGGAGGTGGAGCTGGGAGACGTTGTGGCGAGGTGTCATGGGAGGTGGAGCTGGGAGACGTCGTGACGAGGTGTCATGGGAGGTGGAGCTGGGAGGCGTTGTGGCCTAGATAAATGTCAAAAGTTTTGTGGAAGAAAAACTAAGAGAATGGTTATATTTATACCATTATATTTTTTAAATTGCTTTTGTTTCAAAAATAAAATTTGAAACCCTAGGTTTATTCAATTCCTTCATTTTTTATATTAATTTTGATTTATCATTGTCATGATCTTCAATGTTGTCACAAGGAAAGGTGAAAAATATTGCATAATCCATGGGAATGGTAAAATTTCCATTTTTATTTTTGTCTTATTATTTTTATTTTACATAGCAAACTTGGGCGTTTTCAAACCATTCATTTCTTGAAATTCCTCATTGTCATGCCCATAACCATTGGTGTTGACGAAACGACATGCGAGTGCATGTATCACGGGTTCGTATTATAATTATGTGGTAGGTCTACTATTATGGAGTAGGTCTTTTAACATTTTTTATTGTTTTGCGGTTCCATTCAGGATCAGAATTTATGCTGTTATCAACGTATTTCTCCTTTAAATTACAACTAGTATATAGATCTACTGTTAGGCTGAATAGGAAAAAGCCATCTTGTTTGGAAACAGCCGGAGGTCTCTGTACTCAGCTCTCACCTGTGGTTCCAAGAAGCTGTAACATGCACAGCTACTACAACCCAGACAACGATTCCAGGTTGAGGGTAGCCGAAAGGGCATAGAACTTTCGGAAAAAAGTGGTTGTCCTCCATAGCATGTAAAGACTGAATCCGGCAAATTGTGCGGAAGAACCACTACTTGGTCAACGGACAAAAGGCGGAGACAGCACAGTGGTGTGAATGGCTGAGAACATGACCAGACACGTAGAACGCCATGGTCATTCACTGCATGGGTGACTGGGTGGCCGAACTGTCTAAACTGAGCAAACCTCAATTTCAGCCAAAGGCCGGTCAAGCAAAAACATCACCCCGGGTGGATGAGACTCGTTAACCTTGGTCGGCAACTCATCTAAGAGAAGGAAACTCTGAATTCAAACCCGGAGTTGGAGTCCCGTAAGGCGCATACAATGTCAATTCCTGCAACCGTACCCATCCCTGGTCGTCTTGACGTAGAGTCTTGCCACTGGATATGATGGGCTCGGACGAGAGAGTGAGGTTGACGCTGCGCAACTCTTCCTCACTTTAAACAAAAGTCACCCGCGCAAGTCATCAGTCACCAGACGACTCGATGGTCATCGTCGATCCTCGACGGACGAACAACAGATGAGGTCTACTATCGACCTGTGTGCTTTTATGATATTGGCGACCAATTTAGTTGTCTTTTGCAACTCTACGTCAAGACCCGTCAGAACAACAACTTTAAGAGACCCGTTTTGCAAAAATAATTTTCGCCACCAATGAGGGTGAGGGAGGTTGTTCTCCGAACGAAATAATTACGTCACCAGCACGGAAAGACTAGTGTGTTTTTACTAGGCTAAATATTAATATACTGCTATCTTGCAAGTTATTAATAAAAACACAAAGCATTAGTATTACGAAAACAGCGAAACATTGTGGTGATATTTTATAGCCTTAATAACATTAACCTTTAGGTGGCAATTGGCTCTATTAGAAACACAATAATTATTATAGGAATACATAATATTATGTTCTAGGTTGTAATTATATTATAAAAGCAAAGGGCACTCGGGGTTCTATTTTACCTTAATCACCTCCCTCCCCCCCTTTTTTTTCTCCAAATTTTCTCCTCCCATACAAATTTTAAAACATTTTAAAACAATTTAAATTACTTTTAAATTAAAATGATAAAGCCAAAGTATTCATTAGATCAAGGGTCTCAAACTCAAATCATCAAGGGAGTGGGGGCGCGGGAGGTAGAGTCTGATTGAGACTTGGCCGCATCAAGTATTCCACACAAAAAAACGATTAAATATTCATTAAAGTAAAACTGTTACAATCTGTTCAACGTTTATCAATAACAAATAAAAACATTAAGGGTTCTCAAAAACGAGGGTTCTTTTTTCTTCCAACTACTCACTGTTGCCAGAGACCAGACAGCGCTTCTTTTTACACAGCTGAGCAACTTTTGCTGGAGTGAGGAAGCAACTGAGACCCTCGGTATAGCTTGAAGATTCTCATCAGTAAGTTTGGCCCTGAACTTTGACTTGTTAAAGTGCATAGTGGAAAAGAGCTTTTCACGAAGATAGGTACTCCCAAAAAGGCATATGATCCGCTTGAACAACTTAGAAATCACAGGGAAGGTGAAGGACAATGCAATAAAATGTCCATGCTTGTCTGTTTTTTTCCATTCAGCTACCTGCGCGGGGTTTCTTGCACATGAAAGGAGAAAGGCTCAGCAAAAAGCTGAAAAGTGTCTGTCTGTGTTTTGAAGTCTAAAAAAAATTGATCAAATTCTTTCTGTAGCTTTGCAATGGCATCAGTATAATTACCACTAAGTTACTGCAGAATGGTGTACCCGAGTCCATGAGTACTTAGCATTTTGGGAAATGGAAGAGGTTTCTCTAAGAACCATAACACAAGTTTTGTGCAGAATGCCCTGACATTGTCAAAGGCAACACTGACAGGCTTCTCCTGGTCTTGTAACTTCTTGTTGAGTACATTCAGCTCCTATGTAATGTCAACAAGAAAAAACAAGTCCATGAGCCATTTGGGATCACTTAGTACAGGAAAAACTACCCCATCGTTTTCCATGAAGGCCTAAAATGCTAAAACCTGTCAAGTAGTAGGCAGAATCAGGCCATATTTATACTTTATTGATGCGAAGGAAGCAGCTATATTGGGTATAATGAATATTGACTTTTTATCGCAGTAAAGTCCTTTTTGACTAACCCTATTCTGAAAGACAATCCTACTATATGGAGCAGAAACTTGGAAAACAACGGCAAGTATTACGCAGAAAGTACAGACCTGATAAACACATGCCTTAGAAAGATCCTGAAAATCAAATAGCCAAATATTATCACCAACAAATATCTACCAGAAAGGACTCACAGGTGCCCATCAACGAAAACATCTGAAAGAAAAGATGGAGATGGATATGACATACTCTCCAAAAAACCCCAGATAGCACCACCAGACAATTCCTAACATGGAATCCACTGGGAAAAAGAAAGAAAGGAAGGCCAAATAATACATAGAGACGCGAGCTAGAGGCAGACACCCAAAATATTGGATACGCCTGGAAACAACTGAAATAGAAAGCATAGGATCGTGATGAATGGATAATTCTTGTGGATGGCCTATGCCCCAGACTGGGTAAAAAGGCATAAGAAGAAGATTTTGAAAGTGACCAAGCTGACATGCTCGTAATTTCCCTCACTCGTAAACACTAGTGGCAATTTTAATAAGGATCCTTTGATGCTGTATCATATTGCTACGATTTACACAATTATGGTTGTGCAATACCCGCCAACTTACTTTTTAAAACTTTTCTCCAAGCCGCACTGTTTGCCATGTCTGTCTCATAAAAAGCTATAAAATAAAAAGTTTTCGTCCGATTTTAAAACGGTTCTTACCATTATAATAACCATGCAAATATATAGTAACATGATAAAATCAGAATTAGACTAGTCGGTGAGATTCGACTGAAACCGTCGCGGAGAGTCACGTGATAGATATGAGAATGGGGAATACACGCCGGCCGCATTAACAATAAATGTTTCTGTCATGTAGCGGGCAGCAAAACATCGTCTTGCGGAACACAAATGGCTCGCGGGCCGCGAGTTTGAGACCCCTATATAACATGTTTTTTTATTAATATTCACGATTATCTCATTTTTATAAAAATAATGTAAATATTGATAATTTACCCCCATCATTTTCGATGTATGCTGAATGTATGCGTGAAAGGATTTCAAAATATATAAATATTTCATTTTTTGCCTCGGCTTCGATTTCGGCCGAAAGTATCATTAAGCTTTCGGTTTTGGCTTCGGTTTCGGCTTCGGTTTCGGCCAAAATGCATTTTTAACTTTCGGCCCAGTTTCGTTTTTGGCCAAAATCGGAAAATCACTTACGGTCGGTCTCTAGTCTAATGTCTGTCTTGTCCCACCTCTAAATCTAGGTCCAATGTCTGTCTTGTCCCACCTCTAGATCTAGGTCTAATGTCTGTCTTGTCCCCCCTCTAAATCTAGGTCTAATGTCTGTCTTGTTCCACCACTAAATCTAGGTCCAATGTGTGTCTTGTCCCACCTCTAAATCTAGGTCTAATGCCTGACTTGTCCCACCTCTAAATCTAGCTCCAATCTCTGTCTTGCCCCACATCTCTATCTAGGTCTAATCTCTGTCTGGCTTATGTTATGGTTCTAAGCCTCAGCTTCAAATTTAGACGCACCAGTTATATTGTCATAAGTTTCTAGCCTGCACCACTAACTTCAGACATTATCTCCCTTATAATGATGGCGGTATGTCTACAATTTAATAGTGACACACAAATCCACGTCAGAATTAAATAGCCTCAGGACAAATCAATAAACTTTTGATTTTTTTTCCAGAGAGCGAAAACGAGTTATCGGTAAGAAAACTGACAACACTCTCGGCTTCTTTCAGCTAACAAAGGTAAAATAATATTTGTTAATAGCGAGTTTTACGCCATGTTGACACTTTTGGTGACAGTTCTCAAATTTGACATACAGGACCCATCGCCCTGGTTAGATCAGAGATTCAAAGTTCCTTACTAGCGAAATTTTGTGATTTAACTATCGCTACTCCACCCTTCTCTTTTCCTAATCTCTCATTAAACTATCCTCTCTCTCACTCTCTCTTTCCCTCTATCTACCCCCTCTCTCTTTCCCCTCACTCACTCTCCATCTCTCCTTCATTATCTTCATCCCTCTCTCGCTCTCTCTCTCCCACTCTATCTACCTCTCACGTTCCCACTAAATCTCTCTCTCTGTCACATTTCCCTCTCCCTCACTCACTCTTCATCTCTTTCATTATCTTTCACCCTCTCTCTCCCCCCACTCTTTATACCTCTCAATATCCCTCTAACTCTCTCCCTGTCACTCTCACTTTCGCTCTCTCACATCTTTATCTCCCCTCTCTCTCCCCCACTCTCTTTACCTCTCTCTTCCACTCTAACTCTCTATCACTGTCACTTTCTCTCTCTCACTATTCTCTCTCTTTCTCATTCTCTTTCATTCTCTATATCGTCCTCTCTCTCTTTCTCTCTCCCTCTCTTTCACTCTCCCTCTCTCGCTCCATCTCATTCTCTGTATATTTAGATCTGTTAAATATTGCGAGCAAGTATAAAACAGAAGTGCACAACATTGCTTAAGAGACTTGTGTTGGCATGGGCGCCCGCAGAAAACTTTCCGGGGGGGGGAAATAGATTAACTTTCCAGGGGAGGGGAGGGCAAAAAATGTTTTAATATAGTTTTAATTTACTGTAGCGTATTTGTATGGTGAACGAACGGACAGGACATCAGCTTAGTTACCTTCTCTTTATTTTCTCTTTACTTTAATAAAAATTTTGTCTAAAAAATTTGTATCCAATCAATCCGGGGGGGGGGGGGGCAAGTGCCCCACCTTGCCCCTACCTGCGGGCGCCCGTGTGTGTTGGTACTAAATTTCGGAAGTAAACTAAGTCTTCAGATACTTGATACAATCAATTTCTTCAGATACTTGATACAATCAATTTCTTCAGATACTTGATACAATCAATTTCTTCAGATACTTGATACAATCAATTTCTTCAGATACTTGATACAATCAATTTCTTCAGATACTTGATACAATCAATTTCTTCAGATACTTGATACAATCAATTTCTTCAGATACTTGATACAATCAATTTCTTCAGATACTTGATACAATCAATTTCTTCAGATACTTGATACAATCAATTTCTTCAGATACTTGATACAATCAATTTCTTCAGATACTTGATACAATCAATTTCTTCAGATACTTCATACAATCAATTTCTTCAGATACTTTTTTCAAACAATTTGTTCAAATACTTAAAACAATCATTTTATTTCAAAACTTGATATAATCAATTGCTTCAAATACTTCATACAATCAATTTCTTCAATTATTTGATACAATCATCCTCTTAAAATACTTGTTACAATAACCACTGGTATTTGGCCCCCACTGACTCATTGGTATATCCCCCCCCCCCTGACTTATTAGTACATTGCCCTAAATGACCGAATATTGCATGACGCGAACCCCTTTACAATATCCGTGGACCACGGACTGTGAACCCCGTTTATGCGGCCACGTTTATGTCATTGTGACAAGTTAATGGCGCGGTACTACAAAGTGTTAATTGAGATTGGTGTTGTTAACTGAACGCTTTATCGTTCATTTAGCAACAAGGGGCTTGAGGGCACAATGGTGGAAGTACGCGAGTACAGCTTGTAAGCAGCCGTTCGCACGATCAAAATTCCTTTCAAATAAGCTTCAAGTTTGCGTCCAATTTTTGTATGAACGCACACTTGAGTGCGTGGTTTCTCTTTTGGGCGGAAATGAGAACGTGGTGAGAAGGCTTCAAACAAAAATTGCATCAAATTTATGAACGAAAATTTGAAAGGAATTTGACTGGGAGAGGAAACGCCCCTAACATTCATTAAACAAAATGGCTAACCATAATCATAATCATTTGTTAGATGTATTATATTTAGTGGGAAAAATGATTTACATATTTTATTTTTTATTTTGGAAGGGGGGATTTTACCTTTTCATTTATTAGGGTTTATGAAGAAACAGAGAGTAAGAGAAAAGGTGGGAGAGAGAGAGAGAGAAAGAGGAGAGAGAGAAAGAGGAGAGAGAGAAATAGGAGAGAGAGAGAAAGAGGATAGAGAGAAAGAGGAGAGAAAGAAAGAGAGAGAGGGAAAGAGAGACAAAGATAGAGAGATAATGGAGTTGGCTATTCAACTTAACTTGCTATATTTGGTTATTCCAAATTACTCACTGTATTTATTTATTCAACTTCACTGGCTATATTCGGCTACTCCAATTCTCTCGCTATATTTGGTTATTCAACTTCACTGGCTATATTTGGCTATTCAAAGTTACTCGCAATATTTGGTTAGTTAACTTAACTGACTATATTTGGTGATTCAACTTCACTGGCCATAATTACTCTACAGTTAAGGCAAAGTTTAAATAAACCTAAAGTCCCATTGTCCGTAGGAGATTAAACAGTTCAACTACAACCAACAGTTCAACAAGAACCAACAGTTCAACTGCATCCAACAGTTCAGCTATAACCAACTGTTCAACTACATCCAACAGTTCAACTATAACCAACAGTTAAACTACAACCAACTGTTCAACTACAACCAACAGTTCAACTACATCCAACTGTTCAACTATAACCAACAGTTCAACTTTAACCAACAGTTCAACTATAACCAACTGTTCAACTATAACCAACAGTTCAACTATAACCAACAGTTCAACTATAACCAACTGTTCAACTATAACCAATTGTTCAGTTATAACCAACTGTTCAGCTATAAACAACTGTTCAACTACATCCAACAGTTCAACTATAACCAACTGTTCAACTACATCCAACAGTTCAACTATAACCAACTGTTCAATTACATCCAACAGTTCAACTATAACCAACTGTTCAACTACATCCAACAGTTCAACTATAACCAACTGTTCAACTACATCCTACAGTTCAACTATAACCAACTGTTCAACTACATCCAACAGTTCAACTATAACCAACTGTTCAACTACATCCAACAGTTCAACTATAACCCACTGTTCAACTACATCCAACAGTTCAACTATAACCAACTGTTCAACTACAACCAACTGTTCATCTACAACCAACAGTACAACAAGAACCAACAGTTCAACTACACCCAACAGTTCAACTACAACCAACAGTTCAACTACAACCAACAGTTCAACTATAAACAACAGTTCAACTACAACCAACAGTTCAACTACAACCAACAAGTACAACAAGAACCAACAGTTCAACTACACCCAACAGTTCAACTACAACCAACAGTTCAACTACAACCAACAGTTCAACTATAAACAACAGTTCAACTACAACCAACAGTTCAACTACAACCAACAGTTCAACTACACCCAACAGTTCAACTACAACCAACAGTTCAACTATAACCAACTGTTCAACTACAACCAACTGTTCATCTACAACCAAAAGTACAACAAGAACCAACAGTTCAACTACACCCAACAGTTCAACTACAACCAACAGTTCAACTACAACCAACAGTTCAACTATAAACAACAGTTCAACTACAACCAACAGTTCAACTACAACCAACATTTCAACTACACCCAACAGTTCAACTACAACCAACAGTTCAACTACAACCAACAGTTCAACAAGAACCAACAGTTCAACTACACCCAACAGTTCAACTACAACCAACAGTTCAACTAGAACCAACAGTTCAACTACAACCAACAGTTCAACAAGAACCAACAGTTCAACTATGACTACAATCTCAATTACTTGGAAAGCTCTGTTTCTCATGTGCCAATCACTCCTAAGGACTCACACGTTGCTTATTTAAGTATATATATATTTAAACTGCTGCCGTATCTCTTTAAAATGTTGCTGGCCTAGAGGTCAGAGGTCAGAATCCGGCGCGCACAAATTTTGTAATCGAATTCTTTGTGAAAATCCTGTTCAATTTTTCTATTGCGAAATGAAATGTTTCCGTGCATGTTGACAATAACAAAATAAACTCCTTGGTAAACACTCACTACGTCACAAAACCGAATAATTCTCAATGCCAAAATATCTATGTAACCATATTTGGTTTACAAAACATTACTGCCCCCACCTCATAAGGCCCTCGAGCCCCGTGGATATGTTTAGATAACGGAAGAACTGTTAAAGGTTCTAAAATTAGAAAGTAAACAACTTGAATACATCCATTAAAACGTGGACTAGATTTATATTTGCGAGCTTTATTTTATGGAGAAGAAGCGAATGACAGACTATTTTAGGCCTTTTGACAAATAATCTTTTGATTTTTGTCTGCGTATGATATTTGTTTTGTCAATGTATAATATTTATTTTGTCTGTGTATAATATTTGTTTTGTCTGTGTAAATATTTATTTTGTCTGTGTATTATATTTATTTTGTCTGTGTATAATATTTATTTTGTCTGTGTAGAATACTTATTTTGTCCTATGGCATGCAAATCAGTGCAGAAAAGACAAAATTGATTACAAATAACACCACTGGCATCGCCACTAACTTGAAGGTCGGGGAGGAAAGACTATAGACAGTAGGCCGCTTCAAATACCTAGGAGCAATAGTCTCGGAAGAAGGCCCCAAGCCCGAATTGATGTCCAGGATTGCCCAGACCACAAAAGCAACAAAGAGGCCTAAGAAAATATGGAACGACAAAAATTTTGCCCCCAACACCAAAATCAGGCTGATGCCTCTTTAGTCCTCTCCATTTTCTTGTATGCCTGCGAGTAATGGACAATAACAGCAGAACTTGAAATAAAATAAAGGCGATGGAGAAGAGATGTTTCAGAAGCATTCTAGGCATCTCCTATAGAGACCCTATCTCCCATGATCAAGTGAAAGAAAGGATTCGTCATTCAATTTGAATTGAATATGTATATAGCGCTTGTATCCATGCTACTTTAACAGGCTCACAGCGCTTTGATGTTCTTAAATCTATTTAAATAATTAGTCTTTAGAAGTTTCTTTAATGATTTTTTATCATTTTCAATTTCCCTCAAAGATTTGGGCAAACTGGTCCATAATTTTGGCACTATCACGTCAAAAGAGCGCACTCCGCACGACTTTTTTCTGTGTCCATGCACACGGGGAACTCTTAGTAATGACTGTGTGCAGAGCCTTCCTTACAGCAGTACGCCGGGGTCAGAGCCTTCCATACAGCTGTACGCCAGGGACATAGCCTTCCATACAGCTGCACGCCAGGGACAGAGCCTTCTATACAGCTGCACGCCAGGGACAGAGCCTTCCATGCAGCTGTACGCCAGGGACAGAGCCTTCCATACAGCTGCACGCCAGGGATAGAGCCTTCCATACAGCTGCACGCCAGGGACAGAGCCTTCTATACTGCTGCACGCCAGGGACAGAGCCTTCTATACAGCTGCACACCAGGGACAGAGCCTTCTATACAGCTGTACGCCAGGGACAGAATTTTGTAGTCAATGCGCTCACTACTGGAACCCAATGAAGATCTCTAAGAACTAAGATGATGTGGTCAAATTTCTTTATGCGCGATACAATGCGTGCTGCAGTATTTAGTACCTTCTGGAGTCTCTGAATTTGGTTCTGAGGTAAACCCCACAAAGAACTGTTACGGTAATCTAATCTTGACTGGATTAGAGTTACCGCTACAGCATTGGCTGTTCTCTTATTGAGTTGAGGACCTAGCTGACCCAGCACGCGCAGATGGCAGAACCATGCCCTGACCACAGAACTGATATGGGGAATCATACTAAGTTTACTGTCAATATAAAAGCCAAGGTCTCTGACAGTCGAGGACAACAGGATCTCTGATTCACCAACTTTTATTGTTGTGATGGTAACTTTCCGAAGATTGGCGTCTGAACCACAAATAATTGCCTCAGTCTTATCATCACAATTGGGCAGTATGATGACCCCCTGGGGACAGTAAAAAAGGACAAACTGGAATGGTATGGCCACGTGACAAAGACACAAGGACTCGCCAAAGAAATTATGCAGGGCACAACGAGAGGAGGGAGGAGAAGAGGAAGACAGAGAAAAAGATGAGAAGATAACATCAAAGAGTGGATGGGACTAAAACGACGCGATGCTGTGCAAAGTGTAGAAGACAGAGACGAATGGAGGATGGTTCACATGTCATCTGTGGCGCCCCAACGGTCCAAGGACTAAGGGACTTGATGATGATAATACTTATTTTGTCGATGTATAGTTTGGTTTTGTCTGTGTAAGATATTAGTTTTGTCTGTGTATGATATTAGTTTTGTCTGCGTATGATATTAGTTTTTTTCTGTATATGATATCAGTTTAATGAGTCTTTGAAATGAGATTAGAGATACTCCTAAGTGGGTTTGGTAAATGTGAAAAATGGATTTGATTTTATGGTCGTCCAACATTTATCTATGTCTGATACAATCGACCAACATTTAGCTATGCCGGATAAAATCGTACAACATTAAGCTATGTCGGATAAAAGCGTACAACATTAAGCTATGTCGGATAAAAGCGTACAACATTAAGCCATGTCGGATAAAATCGTACAACATTAAGCTATGTCGGATAAAATCGTACAACATTAAGCTATGTTGGATAAAATCGTACAACATTAAGCTATGTCGGATAAAATCGTACAACATTAAGCTATGCCGGATAAAATCGTACAACATTAAGCTATGCGGGATAAAATCGTACAACATTAAGCTATGTTGGATAAAAGCGTACAACATTAAGCTATGTCGGATAAAATCGTACAACATTAAGCTATGTCGGATAAAATTGTACAACATTAAGCTATGCCGGATAAAATCGTACAACATTAAGCTATGCGGGATAAAATCGTACAACATTAAGCTATGCCGGATAAAATCGTACAACATTAAGCTATGTCGGATAAAATTGTACAACATTAAGCTATGTCGGATAAAATTGTACAACATTAAGCTATGTCGGATAAAATTGTACAACATTAAGCTATGCGGGATAAAATCGTACAACATTAAGCTATGCCGGATAAAATCGTACAACATTAAGCTATGTCGGATAAAATTGTACAACATTAAGCTATGCCGGATAAAATTGTACAACATTAAGCTATGCGGGATAAAATCGTACAACATTAAGCTATGCCGGATAAAATCATACAACATTAAGCTATGCCGGATAAAATCGTACAACATTAAGCTATGCGGGATAAAATCGTACAACATTAAGCTATGCCGGATAAAATCGTACAACATTAAGCTATGTCGGATAAAATTGTACAACATTAAGCTATTCCGGATAAAATCGTACAACATTAAGTTATGTTGGATAAAATCGTACAACATTAAGCTAAGTCGGATAAAATCATACAACATTAAGCTATATCGGATAAAATCGTACATCATTAAGCTATGTCGGATAAAAGCTTCTTACCTTTTAGACGTCAGTAGTGACGCCTTTGGAAGGTTCTGTGCCACCCACACCTTGTTACGCGTCTGTCACCCACACAATAATACACTTATGTCACTCTCACAATCGTACACTTACGTCACCCACAAAATGTTACACCTATGCTCGGGATATGAAAATTGGTTAAAGAAAATATAAATTGAGAATTTCAGAACATAGGGTCATTTCAATGCATGCTGACAAAAGATATGACACTAGTCACTGACAAAAGACATGACACTAGTCACTGACAAAAGACATGCCGCTAGCCACTGAAAAAACACATGGCACTAGCCACTTACAAAAGACATGACACTAGCTACAGACAAAAGAAATGGCACTAGTCACTGACAAAAACATCAGACTAGCCACAGACTAAGTCATGGCACTAGCCACTGACAAAAGACATAAAACTAGCCACTGACATCTCAATATGATCCCATTTATATTTGAAGATTTTGAAATGTATTATTAAATTTTTTATCAATACCATTTGTCAACTAAACTACATAGTTTTAACAGCACTTCAGTCTACTACATAGTTTTAACAGCACTTCAGTCAACTACATAGTTTTAACAGCACTTCAATCAGGTACATAGTTTTAACAGCACTTCAGTCAACTACATAGTTTTAACAGAACTTCAGTCAACTACATAGTTTTAACAGCACTTCAGTCAACTACATAGTTTTAACAGCACTTCAGTCAACTACATAGTTTTAACAGCACTTCAGTCAACTACATAGTTTTAACAGCACTTCAGTCAACTACATAGTTTTAACAGCACTTCGGTCAACTACATAGTTTTAACAGCACTTCAGTCAACTACATAGTTTTAACAGCACTTCAGTCAACTACATAGTTTTAACAGCACTTCAATCAGGTACTTGGTTTTAAAAGCACTTCAATCAGGTACATAGTTTTAACAGCACTTCAGTCAACTACATAGTTTTAACAGCGCATCAGTCAGGTACATAGTTTTAACAGCACTTCAATCATGTACATAGTTTTAACAGCACTTAAGTCAACTACATAGTTTTAACAGCACTTCAATAAGGTACATAGTTTTAACAGCACTTCAGTCAACTACATAGTTTTAACAGCACTTCAGTCAACTACATATTTTTAACCGCATTTCAATCAGGTACATAGTTTTAACAGAACTTCAATCATGTACATAGTTTTAACAGCACTTCAGTCAACTACATAGTTTTAACAGCACTTAAGTCAACTACATAGTTTTAACAGCACTTCAGTCAACTACATAGTTTTAACAGCACTTCGGTCAAATACATAGTTTTAACAGCACTTCAATCAGGTACATAGGTTTAACAGCACTTCAGTCAACTACATAGTTTTAACAGCACTTCAGTCAACTACATAGTTTTAACAGCAATTCGGTCAACTTCATAGTTTTAACAGCACTTCAGTCAACTACATAGTTTTAACAGCACTTCGGTCAACTACATAGTTTTAACAGCACTTCAGTCAACTACATAGTTTTAACAGCACTTCAGTCAACTACATAGTTTTAACAGCACTTCAGTCAACTACATAGTTTTAACAGCACTTTAATCAGGTACATAGTTTTAATAGCACTTCAGTCAACTACATAGTTTTAACAGCACTTCAGTCAACTACATAGTTTTAACAGCAATTCGGTCAACTACATAGTTTTAACAGCACTTCAGTCAACTACATAGTTTTAACAGCACTTCGGTCAACTACATAGTTTTAACAGCACTTCAGTCAACTACATAGTTTTAACAGCACTTCAGTCAACTACATAGTTTTAACAGCACTTCAGTCAACTACATAGTTTTAACAGCACTTTAATCAGGTACATAGTTTTAATAGCACTTCAGTCAACTACATAGTTTTAACAGCACTTCAGTCAACTACATAGTTTTAACAGCAATTCGGTCAACTACATAGTTTTAACAGCACTTCAGTCAACTACATAGTTTTAACAGCACTTCGGTCAACTACATAGTTTTAACAGCACTTCAGTCAACTACATAGTTTTAACAGCACTTCAGTCAACTACATAGTTTTAACAGCAATTCGGTCAACTACATAGTTTTAACAGCACTTTAATCAGGTACATAGTTTTAACAGCACTTCAGTCAACTACATAGTTTTAACAGCACTTCAGTCAACTACATAGTTTTAACAGCACTTCAGTCAACTACATAGTTTTAACAGCAATTCGGTCAACTACATAGTTTTAACAGCACTTCAGTCAACTACATAGTTTTAACAGCACTTCGGTCAACTACATAGTTTTAACAGCACTTCAGTCAACTACATAGTTTTAACAGCACTTCAGTCAACTACATAGTTTTAACAGCACTTCAGTCAACTACATAGTTTTAACAGCACTTTAATCAGGTACATAGTTTTAATAGCACTTCAGTCAACTACATAGTTTTAACAGCACTTCAGTCAACTACATAGTTTTAACAGCAATTCGGTCAACTACATAGTTTTAACAGCACTTCAGTCAACTACATAGTTTTAACAGCACTTCGGTCAACTACATAGTTTTAACAGCACTTCAGTCAACTACATAGTTTTAACAGCACTTCAGTCAACTACATAGTTTTAACAGCAATTCGGTCAACTACATAGTTTTAACAGCACTTTAATCAGGTACATAGTTTTAACAGCACTTCAGTCAACTACATAGTTTTAACAGCACTTTAATCAGGTACATAGTTTTAACAGCACTTCAGTCAACTACATAGTTTTAACAGCACTTCAGTCAACTACATAGTTTTAACAGCAATTCGGTCAACTACATAGTTTTAACAGCACTTTAATCAGGTACATAGTTTTAACAGCACTTCAGTCTACTACATGGTTTTAACAGCACTTTAATCAGGTACATAGTTTTATCAGCACTTCAGTCAACTACATAGTTTTAACAGCACTTCAGTCAGGTATATAGTTTTAACAGCACTTCAGTCAACTACATAGTTTTAGCAGCACTTCAGTCAACTACATAGTTTTAACAGCTATTCGGTCAACTACATAGTTTTAACAGCACTTCAGTCAACTACATAGTTTTAACAGCACTTCAGTCAACTACATAGTTTTAACAGCACTTCAGTCAACTACATAGTTTTAACCGCACTTCAATCAGGTACATAGTTTTAACAGAA
>CAXITT010000462.1:5851-65328 GCA_964033795.1 Lymnaea stagnalis | reverse complement strand
TAAATATATATATATATATATATATATATATATATATATATATATATATATATATATAATCAATCTAATATTAAATATTTCTCATTTCAACATATGTAGTTCATATTCTTGCGCCCCCCTCCCATCCACCCATACGTGTTGGGCACCCTCTGATGAATAACTATATGATCAACTAAACAACTACAAGACACCATTATGCCGCCGCCCAGTGGTTAGTGGTACTTATTGATGCTGTAACAGATAGACCATAGATAAGGGATGAGCTTCACAAGAAGTTACAATTGCAATAAGTTAACAGATCAGGATGTTAACATGATCAGAAATGAACATGCCAAAGCTGGCGTTGCAAAATTCGTGCGCGACATTAAGTTAACAGTGGAAGAAGTTAACAAAAAAAGTTAACATTACAAGAAGGTTCCGATATATTAAGTTGGCATCTAAGAAGTAAAAAATACGAGAAGAGTTAACATTGCAAAATTTTAACATTACAAACTAAGGCAGTGTTGTTGTTTTTTCATACGTATTACGTGTTGCGTAGCTAGGGTTAGAGCCTCGGGAGTGCCGCCCCCCCCCCTCCCCCGCACCTCCTTAGAACACCAGTGCGCATGTCCAGTGTTGCATATTGTTCACTTTGTGGATTGGCTAGTTTGTAGAAGATAGGTGAATACCAAAAGATCGATTTTTATTTTTAAAAATAATAGTTACGCCAATGGGGAGTATGTGACGTCAGTGCAAAAGCAGGAAGAGAGGTACATCTAAGGCGGACGTAAGCCAACATTTAGGCCCCACTTAGACAAAAACGAGGGCCCAAGTAGACAAAAAAATAGCAGACGCAGACTATAACTAAGGCAGACGCAGTCAAAAACTAGGGGAGACTAAGACAAAAGCTTGGAAAGACTGATACAAAAACTGGGGCAGATGTAGACGAAAACTAGGGCAGACTTAGACAAAAATTAGGGAAGACTGAGACAAAACTAGGGCAGACTGAGACAACACTAGGGCAGACTGAGACAAAACTAGGGCAGACTGAGACCAAATTAGGGCAGACTGAGAAAAAACTAGGGCATACTGAGACAAAAACTTTGGCAGAAGTAGACAAAATCTAGGACAGACTGAGACAAAATTTAAGACAGACTGAGACCAATACTAGGGCAGACTGAGAAAAAAGCTGGGGCAGACAGTCATAAAAACTAGGGCAGCTCACCTTACAGGCACACCAAGTCATGACCCCCCCACCCCCATCAGTATATCTTAAAAGATTTAAGTCTGCTATGGCAGATTTTAAGTTTTGCGTAAACTAAGACATTCGTGTGTAAGTCTCAACGTCGCAGTCTAAAATGAGTGGCTTCAGTGACTCGACCACCACGTGACCGATGTGTGACCTTAACGCGCCACTCTGTAACACAACCTTTTGAATGGTGTGGTGACCCACCAATAGGCATTTGTCTGTGTGGAAATAACTGATGTCACCGTGACCTGCCGACACCCCTCCTATAAAGAGGTGCACGTGGCACGAGTGAGTGACTTCTGCTGGCGCGCGAGGCCTCGCCGAGTCAATCTTGAGCAAGTGACACTTGATGTTTCTGGTCGCAGTGAAAAGTTAGGGGGGAAAACTCTGTGCTATTGTCAGACCGTTGTCACACTGTTGCCTCCGCAGCGCACACTTTCAGGTGAGTTATTTTTGCGCCATATTCTGACAATGTCGAGTTTATCCCATTGAAAGATAAACATTTAAGACAAACTGCATTGAAATAGAGCATCAATATCGATTGCATTGTTGTGGAATTTATTTGTTGACCTTGTAATTAGTGTTTACTTTTTAATCAATGACTGTTTAAGTCTAAACTGATTTAAAAATCGGACGCTGTCTAACTGGCGATAGCGCTACCATAACTTGTAACTGGCAATAGCGCTACCATAACTTGTTACTGGCAATAGCGCTACCATAACTTGTGAATGGAGATGGCACTACCATAACTTGTAACTGGCAATAGCGCTACCATAACTTGTAACTGGCGATAGCGCTACCATAACTTCTAACTGGCGATAGCGCTACCATAACTTGTAACTGGCGATAGCACTACCATAACTTGTAACTGGCGATAGCGCTACCATAACTTGTAACTGGCGATAGCGCTACCATAACTTGTTACTGGCAATAGTGCTACCATAACTTGTAACTGGCGATTGCGCTACCATAACTTGTAACTGGCGATAGCGCTACCATAACTTGTAACTGGCGATTGCGCTCCCCCAAAACTTGTAATTGGAGATAGCGCTACCATAACTTGTTACTGGCAATAGCGCTACCATAACTTGTTACTGGCAATAGTGCTACCATAACTTGTAACTGGCGATTGCGCTACCATAACTTGTAACTGGCGATAGCACTACCATAACTTGTAACTGGCGATTGCGCTCCCCCAAAACTTGTAACTGGAGATAGCAATGCTATTTGTAACTGATCATAAGGATAGAAATAACAAATATGTGGACGATAGAGCTGATATTTTTATTTTTTTTAAATATGGTAAAACGATGATAATTATAATGATGATGTTAAGGATGATAAAATAATGAAACCAATGACGTTACTAACTTTACAGAAAAATGCCGACCATCAGCTTCCTTCTCGTGGTGTCAGCCATCTTTAACCTACCGCAAGTCTTTCCTTTTCTTACAACCTCCCGTGCCACATTGGACACATCGCTAGGTCCGGTCGCCGGCTTCAAGAAACAGGTAGCTGGAGTCGAACTTTCTGTTTTCTACGGGATCCCATTCGCGACTCCTCCTGTTGGAGAGCTCCGCTTCAAACCCCCGGTGCCAGCCCAACCGTGGCAGGACCCACGTGACGTCACACAGCGGCCGAACTCTTGCTGGCAGGTCATTGACACGGCTTTCAATCGCTTCCCTGGGGTGGAGATGTGGAACCCGAACACGCCAAGGAGTGAGGACTGCCTGTACCTCAACGTGTGGAGACCGGCCGGTAACATGTCCAGCGCCAAGCCAATCATGGTGTGGATCTACGGGGGTGGCTTCTCCTCGGGGTCTTCAACGCTGGACGTCTACGACGGCAGCGAACTGACCGCCAGGAATGACGTCATAGTCGTGTCGATCGCCTACAGAGTCGGAGTAATGGGATTTCTCTACGCGGGCACTAGTGACGCCCCTGGCAACGCCGGGCTGCTGGATCAGGCGTTGGGGCTGAAGTGGGTCAAGGACAATGCTGTAAATCTCGGAGGCTCCCCCGACGACATCACCATATTCGGGGAAAGTGCCGGCGCCGCGAGCGTGGGGCTCCACCTGCTCTCTCCGGTGTCCAGAGATTTGTTCACCTACGCCATCATGGAGAGCGCCTCCCCTTTCGGTCCTTGGGTGATACAGGGTCACGACCTCGCCAGATCTAGGACACGCCAGCTGGCCACCATCTTGGCGTGCCCGACGACTTCAGATTATCGAGAAATCGTCGAATGTCTGAGAACAAAGGATCCCGGGGCGTTGGTCGAAAAACAGTTTGACCTAGTTTCATACTTTTTTGAGGTCCCAATCGGACCAGTTGTAGACGGCATTTTCTTAAACGACACGCCTCAGGCACTGATCAGCAGAGGCGACGTTAAAAACACGAGCATTTTGATTGGCGTCAACAAGAACGAAGGCATTTACTTTGCAATCTACGGTTTCAAGAATTATTTCCCGCTCGATGGTGACGGGACACTGACAGAGGGCCAGTACAACGCGATTCTCGGGGAGATCTTCCTCAACAACGAGACGAGAGTTGAACAGGCCAAGGGCGTATACGGAAGTGACCCCTCGAGTTCGTACACCGACATAATCGACGCCGTCACCGGCGACATGCTGTTTAAATGCCCGGTGGTCGGTTTCGCCCAGAAATACGCAGAGCTCGGCGGTCAGGTCTTCATGTACAGCTTCGAGCACAGGGTCAGCACAAACCCGTGGCCGGAGTGGCTGGGGACGGTCCACGGCTACGAGATCGAGGTCATCTTTGGTCTTCCCTTGGACCCGAGCGCGAACTACACAGCGCGTGAGAGGCAGCTGAGTGTGGACATGATGACCTGGTGGACACAGTTCGCCAAGACTGGGTCAGCCACAGTTTGTTTACACATTGATGAACTTCTCCCAGCGTCATGAACTATGTTTTTTTTTAAATATCGCTTTTGATTCATATTGCTTCGCTTAGATTAATACATAGATATTTTCAAGTCCAATAATTAAGTTTTTGACCAAAAAAGTATTTTCGTGAATATCTATTTAGTTTTTAACCAAAAAAAGCAACAAAAAAAAAAAAATGGTGTGAAAGCCTTTATAAAAATTCGCTTTTGCTCGAACGGCTCATTGACCCACTTCCCGTCAACCTATCGCGCTGCAACTGGGCACACAAATTCGTTGCCGATGACAACAGATTCTATCAAATTGTAGCCCCACCCCAAAAACCCTACCCCAATAATCATTTTTTAAAAACTGTTTTTCAAAGGGAAGTTGCAGGGAATATGGCTACACGGATTTTACGAAATAAAACTCCAGATCACTGCGCTAAATGAAATTCTTGTGTTTTTTTTTTTTTTTTTAAATATCGCAAGTGCGTTTGTTGCGTGATATTTTATTTTGGTTTTTTGAAATAGCTGGTGAAATAAATCTGCCGTTTAAAGGCGGGTGGAACATTGGCCTATTTATATAAAGTAAAATAATAAAAAAATACGTATAAATAATTTATGCAACTAACTTTTTTTCCAGGGGTTGTTTAATTGTGTACGATAATTTAATGATCTAATGCCGGAGAAAATTTTTTTTTGCTAAAAAATAATAAAAATAATAATTAATGGTACATAATAATTATGTACCATTAATTATTATTTTTATTATTCAATTATTGAAGTCTAGGGTGATGTATTAACAAATCTTATTAACCACATGTTTCAGTTGGTGATTCACTAAGCTATAATTAATTGCCGTCTCTTCTTCCAGAAATCCTAATTCAGCCAGTGCAGACACCTGGCCAAGGTATACAACACGTGATCAGATTTACGTCATCATAGACACTAATGACGTCAGACTTGGCGCTCAGCTACGTCATCATGAGTGCGCCTTCCAAGAGAACCACAACGTCACGCATGGGACAGTTGGTAAGTAGACATTAGCCATAGGATAATTGGTAAGTAGACATTAGCCATAGGATAATTGGTAAGTAGACATTAGCCATAGGATAATTGGTAAGTAGACAATAGCCATAGGATAATTGGTAAGTAGACATTAGCCATAGGATAATTGGTAAGTAGACAGTAGCCATAGGATAATTGGTAAGTAGACAGTAGCCATAGGATAATTGGTAAGTAGACATTAGCCATAGGATAATTGGTAAGTAGACAATAGCCATAGGATAATTGGTAAGTAGACATTAGCCATAGGATAATTGGTAAGTAGACATTAGCCATAGGATAATTGGTAAGTAGACATTAGCCATAGGATAATTGGTAAGTAGACATTAGCCATAGGGTAATTGGTAAGTAGACATTAGCCATAGGATAATTGGTAAGTAGACATTAGCCATAGGATAATTGGTAAGTAGACATTAGCCATAGGATAATTGGTAAGTAGACATTAGCCATAGGGTAATTGGTAAGTAGACATTAGCCATAGGATAATTGGTAAGTAGACAGTAGCCATAGGATAATTGGTAAGTAGACAGTAGCCATAGGATAATTGGTAATTAGACATTAGCCATAGTATAATTGGTAAGTAGACAGTAGCCATAGGATAATTGGTAAGTAGACAGTAGCCATAGGATAATTGGTAAGTAGACAGTAGCCATAAGATAATTGGTAAGTAGACATTAGCCATAGGATAATTGGTAAGTAGACATTAGCCACATGATAATTGGTAAGTAGACAGTAGCCATAGGATAATTGGTAAGTAGACATTAGCCCATAGGATAATTGGTAAGTAGACAGTAGATGCTTTAAAAGTAGTTGTAGGACCCTCCAGGCCAAGTGTGCATCAGATGTCACCAGTTGTAGGACCCTCCAGGCCAAGTGTGCATTAGATGGCACCAGTTGTAGGACCCTTCAGGCCAAGTGTGCATTAGATGGCACCAGTTGTAGGACCCTCCAGGCCAAGTGTGCATTAGATGGCACCAGTGGTAAGATCCAGCAGGCCTAAAAATATAACCCTCTTGATTTCAAATGAAAAAGAAATAATCTATGACCTTTGATACCACAATGCCAACAATCAGAGACGCGCTTTCCTCTGTAAGCCATAATAACCATAATATCAAATATCAAAGCTCTTCAAAGGTCACTATACCGTAATGATAGCTATTTGTGTTGGCCATCTCATCTTGATGATGTTAATTTTAGGGTTTAGCTCCCAGGAGGGGAAATAAGTAGTAGCATCGTTAATACCCGCAAAGGGTGTTTGGGTGGGGGGAGGGGGGTCATGAAATTGCAAGCCGTTTTGTTTTGACATTTACTTGTAAAGCAATTAGCGTGACTCAAAGTCAGTCGAGCGCGGTAACATCTTGAAGCAGTTTGATATTACTTTCCAAGACAAGCAGAGTGTACAATGTAATATTGGGAAGCATTTGAAAAAAGCCGGAAAAGATATGATAGTTCTCCACTTTGGGGGGTGGGGGGGGATTTAATTTTATTTTATTGAACAATAGGTGGGGTATTCTCTCTCTTTCCTCTCCTCATTCCTCTCCTCTTTCCTCTCCTCATTCCTCTACTCATTTCTCCACTCTCTCGCACCCTGGAAGCCAATTGATCAAACTCCCTCCTTTCTGACCCTACCCCATGTCCTAGAACCTAGTCAACCCGACCCTAGCTCTCCTGTACCCAATTCCCCCTTAACCCAACTACCCCCTGACCCCTAAACGTAACTACCCCCTGGCCCCAGTCCCCAACTCATCCTTGAACACAGCCCCCCCCCCCCCCACGAAGGAAGACATTCAAATACCCTGAATTTCAAAAAGATATGACCAACCACCTCCCCCTTTCTTATATGAAGCTCAGATAGATTGAGCATTTCACAAATCTGTAGTTAGAAACAGCATCTGTGTGATGATTTGTTAATCTACATAACAAAACACAGTCGCTCACACATATATGTGCTACCCTACATGCTCAAGGTTCGAGCCGCATGTAGACGAAGCTAGGGCATCTCTTCCGGAATGAAACAAGTGAATTGTGTAGGCCCAACTGTGTCGTATTTTGCTTTTACTGCCCAATTACACTGCAGCTCTATTAGCTCCATCTGCAAATGTACAGGTGCAGTTTCCACGTCAATGACAAAGGGTTACGAAAGAGCTCGAAATTACTATCTTTGCTTTAAAATCAGGAAAGCGCCGTGCAAAATCGGGCGCGAAGTAAGATTTTCAGCAAAGTTTGCATTTGGAAACGCCATAGCGTTGACTTGGGTATAATTGTAAGCCGGTTCAAGACCTCGCGGGCCTGATATAATTGTAAGGCTGGCTTGATGTGGTCCGCGGGCCTTGAGTTTGACAAAACTGCACTATATGTATTGACGAAACACTGTATGTATTTAGGTACTTTAACTCTAGATGCTGATAGCACTGTCTGTGATTGTATGGGCGTTTACATCAGACATAAAGTCCCATCATCTGTTGTGAAGGTCCCGTCATCTGTTGTGCAGTTTCCATAATCTATTGTGAAGGTCCCATCATCAGTTTTGAAGGTCCCATCATCTATTGTGAAGATATCATCATTCGTTTTGAAGGTCCCGTGATATGTTGTGAAGGACCCAATCATCTGATGTATCGACACGATAATTTTTGTCCCATTCAGTTGTTAGGTCGCCGTCATTCTACTCGTACCGAACAATAGGTCAAACTATTCCCTGGGAGCTTTCGGTCTATAGTCCTGAGACAGTAGGTCAAGCTATTTACTGGGAGCTTTCGGTCTATAGTACTGAGACAGTAGGTCAAGCTATTTACCTGCAGCTTTAAGTCTGTACTACTGAAAAGTAAGCGAAGCTATCCACCGTTAGCTCTCAGTCTATAGTAGGTCTTCCATTTATTAAAGTGCGGAATGTTGACGAAATAAAGAGATTGCGGGGGGGGGGGGGATATTCGGGGCTACTTTGGCATTTAACAAAAGTTTTGGTAAAGTGCGGAATGTTGACGAAATAAAGAGATTGGGGGGGGGGGGGGGTGCTAATCGGTGCTACTCTGACATTTAACAAAAGTTCTGGATTCTATTGTTAAAATCTATTGAACTGATTATATCTAAGGTCTGAATTCTATCTTTGTAGCATTAAACATCGCCGTTTACCAAAAAGCTCCATGTGTGGCCATAGCATGACGCAGACAGAGCTTTCATAAAGCTGCGAGTCACATGATGTGATAATGCTGGATAATCATGTCATATTATGTGACAATTATTCATAGATAATCTATAGGCGTTGTGTGGTATAAATTACATAATTTTGTCACATGTTGTGATAATCTTAGATGGTCGTTTCACATAATTGGATAAGCTTAGATAATCATGTTACATTGTGGAATAATCTTATATAATCCTGTAACCGCTTATATAATCCCGTACTGTCTTTGATTCAATTGTAATGTTGTAGTTTTTTAAATAATACCCTGAAGGAATACAACTTCATTTAGAGGTTAACATTTATCTCCTGTAAATCACTCCGTGAGCCATGGTTGAGCCATGTTTCAGCCATCTTTGATACATGGTTGAGCAATTTTTGAGCCATATTTGACCCATTGTTGAGCCATATTTGAGCCATTATTTAGCCATTGTTGAGCCATGGTTGAGCCATGTTTGGGCCATGGTTTAGCCATGGTTGAGCCATATTTGAGCCATTGTTGAGCCATTGTTGAGTCATGGTTTTAGCCATAGCTGAGCCATGTTTGAGCCATGGTTGAGCCATTGTTCAGCCATGGTTGAGCCATTTTTGAGCTATGGTTGAGCCATGGTTTAACTATAGTTGAGCCATGTTTGAGTCATGGTTGAGCCATGTTTGAGCCATGTTTTAGCGATGTTTGATCTATGGTTGAGCTATGTTTGAGCCATGGTTGAGCCATGTTTTAGCCATAGTTGAGCCATGGTTGAGTTAGGACAGGGGCTCCCAGTCTGGAGTTGCGAGACCTTGTTTCAGTGACTCCGCCATAGAAAGCTGATATCATTTGTTTTGTCTGTGCAAGAGCTGCTAGAATTAATGTAAGATTTCCGAGTATTACAGGGTTGAGGCAGACATGATTTTAAAAAAAAGTTCTTTCACTGTCACTTCAATGGGCATGATTTGGGACATATTATCCTAAAGATTTATGCACTGCAAGAATATTTATTTTACAGGGATATAGTTACAGACAGAATAGTTATTTTACAGGGATATAGTTACAGACTCAGACAGAATAGTTATTTTACAGGGATATAGTTACAGATCGAATATTGATTTTGCAGGGCTATTGTTAAAGACAGAATAGTTATTTTACAGGGGTATAGTTACAGACTCAGACAGAATAGTTATTTTATAGGGATATTGTTACAGACAGAATAGTTATTTTGCAGGGCTATTGTTACAGACAGAATAGTTATTTTGCAGGGCTATTGTTACAGACAGAATAGTTATTTTGCAGGGATATTGTTACAGACAGAATAGTTATTTTACAGGGGTATAGTTACAGACTCAGACAGAATAGTTATTTTATAGGGATATTGTTACAGACAGAATAGTTATTTTGCAGGGCTATTGTTACAGACAGAATAGTTATTTTACAGGGCTATTGTTACAGACAGATTAGTTAATTTACAGGGCTATTGTTACAGACAGAATAGTTAATTTACAGGGCTATTGTTACAGACAGATTAGTTAATTTACAGGGCTATTGTTACAGACAGAATAGTTATTTTGCAGGGCTATTGTTACAGACAGAATAGTTATTTTGCAGGGCTATTGTTACAGACAGAATAGTTATTTTGCAGGGCTATTGTTACAGACAGAATAGTTATTTTGCAGGGATATTGTTACAGACAGAATAGTTATTTTACAGGGGTATAGTTACAGACTCAGACAGAATAGTTATTTTATAGGGATATTGTTACAGACAGAATAGTTTTTTTTGAAGGGCTATTGTTACAGACAGAATAGTTATTTTGCAGGGCTATTATTACAGACAGAATAGTTATTTTGCAGGGCTATTGTTACAGACAGAATAGTTATTTTGCAGGGCTATTGTTACAGACAGAATAGTTATTTTGCAGGGCTATTGTTACAGACATATTAGTTAATTTACAGGGCTATTGTTATAGACAGATTAGTTATTTTATAGGGATATTGTTACAGACAGAATAGTTATTTTGCAGGGCTATTGTTACAGACATATTAGTTAATTTACAGGGCTATTGTTACAGACAGATTAGTTAAGTTACAGGGATATTGTTACAGACAGATTAGTTAATTTACAGGGATATAGTTACAGACAGATTAGTTAATTTACAGGGGTATTGTTACAGACAGATTAGTTAATTTACAGGGGTATTGTTACAGACAGATTAGTTAATTTACAGGGGTATTGTTACAGACAGAATAGTTAATTTACAGGGCTATTGTTACAGACAGATTAGTTAATTTACAGGGCTATTGTTACAGACAGAATAGTTAATAATGTCCCGATAACAATGTCTGTCTTATCAATTATTACAGGGCTATTGTTACAGACAGATTAGTTAATTTACAGGGCTATTGTTACAGACAGAATAGTTAATTTACAGGGCTATTGTTACAGACAGAATAGTTAATTTACAGGGCTATTGTTACAGACAGAATAGTTAATTTACAGGGCTATTGTTACAGACAGATTAGTTAATTTACAGGGCTATTGTTACAGACAGAATAGTTAATTTACAGGGCTATTGTTACAGACAGATTAGTTAATTTACAGGGCTATTGTTACAGACAGATTAGTTAATTTACAGGGCTATTGTTACTGATAAAATAGTTGTTTTCTATGGGTATTGTTACAGATAGAATGGTTATTTTACAGGGATTTTGTGACAGAATAGTTATTTCAAAGGGATATTGTTACAGATAGACTAGTTATTTCATAGGGGAATTGTTACAGATAGAAAAGTTATTTTATACGGGTATTTTGACAGATAGAATAGTTATTTTAAAGGGGTAGTGTGACTCATAGAACAATTATTTTAAAGGGGTATTCTTACAGATAGAATATGCATTTCAAAGGGATATTGTTACAGATAAAGTAGTTATTTGACAGTGGTAATGAGCAATAAATATTGGAAAATGCAAATTTTAATTTGTATTCTTCCATCTGTCCACAGAGAGAGAGTCACAGGAAGAAACCAACTTGATAGAGGTTCTCAGATCCATGGGGAAAAGGCATCATACCGTTAACGTCTAAAAGAAGCATGAAAGCACTCGACGATGAAGTCAAATGACTTAATAAAAAAAAGTTATAACAATTTGTTTTTTAAAAAGGAAACTGTAATTAATTTAAGAAAATAAGCTAAATGATCTTTTTTTAAATGGATATCGGTAAAGAAGAGTTGCAACAAGAATTTTTAAAAATCTTTTTAATTTAGATATAGTTTTAACATTTACATTAGTGTCATTCGTAAACAAGCGCAGAATAATTCATGGGTTTTTCTAATACTTTATGACAAGAATAGTTACATCTGTAAATAATTTGATTCAAAACTATGTTTTGCAAATAAAATTCATGAGTCATTATGTCCCTTAGTTTAATGAATTCATGTGTCATTATGTCCCTAAGTTACCTAAGTCATATGTCAATATGTCCCTCACTTACCAAAATTCATGTGTCAATATGTCCCTAAGCTACTGAACTAATGTGTCAATATGTCTCTTCGTTACTGAATTCATGTGTCAACATGTTCCTTAGTTAATGAATTCATGTGTCATTGTGTCCCTTAGTTACTAAATTCTTGTGTCAATATGTTCCTTAGTTACTAAATGCATGTGTCATTGTGTCCCTTAGTTACTAAATGCAAGTGTCAATATGTTTCTTAGTTACTGAATTCACGTGTCGAACATGTAACTTAGTAACTTAATTCATGTGTCAACATGTCCCTTAGCTACTTGAATCACGTTTGTTTTAAAGGGGAAATTCATTCTCTTCATTTTAATCTAATGTGAAAATAAATAATTATTAGACATATTAACTGATGCATCAACTGATGTATCAACTGATGTATCAACTGGTTTGATCGTACAAATGACAAGTCCAAGAATTAGAATGCAGTGTTTTAATTCAAGTATGTTTATTTTCTCCTAGACACGAAATTCCCCCTCCGGGTCTCCTAAAGAAAGCAAACTATTGAAGCGCTGATTAAATTATGAGATTTGAGTTATGCCTTCGTGTTAGCTCCAAAGACAAGACAACGCATACAAGGGAGCACACACAAGGCAACAGATGTGCGAATATTAAATGCCCCTAATAGTTGGAGTGACCTTTGCTTGAAGGCTTATTTGGCACGATGTGAACTTATAATGTTGCACAGAAAACTACATGCACACATCATCACAAACTCCATCAAGATGTCTCATAATAAAACCATGTTGCTGGGTCATGTCCACAAACACATGACCTTGGCACACTTGCCCCGGTAGAATGAAAACTTGTCATCTGTTTTGTAAAATACTATTTTATTCTTTCTTTCTATTATTAGACACAAGGTCGTCAACTTGACCGTTAGGAAAGTTGTCGATGAAGTTAGTTTGATCAAAGTTGACGTCAACGGAAAACTGTTGCTCTAATAAATTTTAAAAGGAATTTATTAATGTCTGATGTCTACGCGCATTGATGGGTCATGTCTACGCCAGAGAAAAACTTTAGTTGTTTAAATTGTTACAATGGTAAAATGTTGTATTGGTTAAAATATGTATTTATTTATATGCTGAAAATAAACACCTATATGCAATAAAAAAAAACATTTTCATTTGTTTGGATCAATAAAGAAACTTATCTTATAAGACGAGAAAAGATTAGCTTTTTTAAAATGATCTTTTGAATATAACTACAGTGTCATAGAAACATTGCAAAAATTGTAGGATTCTCTCTGTAACTTTCAGTTTTATATTTGAAATACACGACTATTTCTGGATCCTCATAACAATAGAATCCCTCTCTATATTTTCTATAACTTTAATAAGGACTGTTAACCTGATAACAATAGGTTTTCATGTATCTTACAAGTTAGTATCATAATATTTCATAGCATGCCTTCACAAAGTCGATTGCATAATACTCATGCTTAAAAAGATAACCTCAACATGAAATGGTTCTGTATCACCATGTACAGTTTATCTAAAGGTCACGCAGACATGTTCAATGGTTATATTTACTTTTTTGTTTTTACTGTAAAGCCCTCGTCAGCTCTCTCGTTGAATGGTGATCTGATGAGGGTTAAAGGATTCCGCTCTCGTCGTTGTTCCATATTTCAAGACTGCTATTCGCACCACCAATGTGTGGAGCAATGACGCCATGTTTCAAGGTTGCTATTCGCACCACCAATGTATGGAGCAATGACGCCATGTTTCAAGGCTGCTATTCACACCACCAATGTGTGGAGCAATGACGCCATGTTTCAAGGTTGCTATTCGCACCACCAATGTATGGAGCAATGACGCCATGTTTCAAGGCTGCTATTCACACCACCAATGTATGGAGCAATGACGCAATGTTTTAAGACTGCTATTCCCACCACTATCGTGTGTAGCTTTCAGTTTTGTTAACATGGTGAGGCGTACAGTTAAATGTGTGGTCAATGGATGTGTGTACATTTGATTTTTGACATCACTGCTGATTTGTTGATCCCTGAACACAAAATAAAAGAGAAATCAAAATTTGATTGGGATGAATTGTGTTTTTATACATCTTTAAAAAATTATTTGTTTCTAATGTGTTGTTAAATTTATAATTGTATTAATGGAATGGACAGCACATCACACATAGACTGTTAAAATGGTATCTATTTTATTCAAGAACTTTGGAGGGGTGGGGGGGATCAATCGACCCTTACACAGGAGTCGCCAATGTCCATCGGGAAATACATATTTATGACGTAATAACGAATATATTGTATTAAATTGTTTGGGGGCCACCACAACATCAGGAACTATATTAAAGAGTCGCGACATTAGAAAGGTTGAGAACCATTGTTCAAAGTGGGTGGTGTGTGTGAAGGGAAATTATTACTAAATTAATTTTACCAAAGCGTTACAAGAGTTACCTCCGCTGCGGTCTTTTGGTGATTTACCGACTTCACTGAACAACACGAGAAATTGACTTTGACTGGTCAAGTTGATCAACTAACATTCACTAGTAAAGTTAATCAACTTACATTCAATGGAAAAGTTGATCAACTAACATTCACTGTTGGTAAAGTTGATAAACTGACATTCATTGGTAAAGTTGATCAACTGATATTCACTGCTGGTATAGTTGATAAGCTTACATTCACTGGTCAAGTTGATCAACTGACATTCATTGGCAAAGTAAATAAACTGACATTTACCGGTAAAGTTGATCAACTGACATTCCCTGGTTAGATTGATACATTGAATCTTACTAAAATCTCAAAAGTTCTTCACAAAGATGTTCACAACACTGCTCTTGTCCTTGGACCACTCTCTTCTCTACTAACTAGCTTATACCTTGCACATTCTCACTACAGTGATCACTCAGACCACTCTCTTCTCTACTAACTAGCTTATACCTTGCACCTTCTCACTGCAGTGATCACTCAGACCACTCTCTTCTCTACTAACCAACTAGCTTGCACCTTCTCACTAATAGCGACAACAATGGAACTCCCCCCTGTCTAAACGCACAAGGTGACCTGGCATACCCCCACCCCCATTTGACCACTCACTAACTAGCCTTAAGCAATCCTCTCACCAACGTACAACCAACAACTTTCATCAACTGACCAACACGATCCCTAAGCAGATTTTAAGATTTGATCTCTTGACCTTCACTGGTTAAGGAGATGATACTCCTGGATCTATAGTGCAGCATAGAGCTTATATGCCGATAGCATGGAGCTTATGTAACTAATAGTATAATAATAGTATAGTTTGTTTAACTAAGAATATACCACTGGAGTTCAGTACCCAGCAAAAGCCTAGACAACCCAAAACACCACCAGCACACCAGGTGGATGGAACTCGTTAACTTATGATGGCAACGCATCTAAGAGAATTCAAACTCTGACATTGAACCAGGCGATGGAGTCCCGGAGGTGGTATAGCAGTGGCACGTTGCAAAGTCCGACAACTCTTTCGACGGGGAACACATTATGAGCGCAGTGAAACAAACAAGACGTACTGCTGGTCATCTACTGCAGTGGTTCCAAGACGTTTAAGTTTGGCGGACCGGTGAACAAGTTTCGAAATTTTACCAGGGACCGGTGCATGATTTATTTTTATACTTTTATTTCTATTTGACAATAAATGTTTATGTTATGGGGATCGGCATGGTTAGGCATGCGGACTGGTGAAGATCTACGGACCGCCATTTGTGGACCACTGATCTACTGCATCCTGGTCTGTTCCCGGTCGTCTTGAATAAGTTTTGCCGTTGGTTGAAATAGGCAATGACGAGAGAGTGAGGCTGACGCATTGAGCAACTCTCCCTTACTTTAAACGAAATACAGCTCAAGTCAACACTGTAAAAATATTTTACAGCGTACCGTAAAAAAAATCTTTTCTTTATTGCCAAATAGAAATTTAACTTGTCAAAATAACAATAATTATGTTCGCATTTTATTATAAAAGTATATATATATTATATATATTGTATGGCACCTTTCCGTCTGCGGGAGACGATAGATTATCTTTATTGCTTGCAGCTCTTGGTGTGGCTGGTGAGACCAATCCTCGAATGGCAGTCTTTGTTACATTTCCCACACACGAATGCGGTGGAGCAGTATTTACCGGCCTTCCTCCTCGCTCTTTTTGCAGCTGTTTCCGCCCTGTTTTGATCCTCGGCATGTAGTGATCCTGCCTTCACGATGCCCCGCCATGAGGATCGATCCTCTGCCAACTCCTCCCAGTTTGAGATGTCGATGTTGGCCGACTTCATGTCTCTTTTGCATATGTCTAAGTATCTCAGACGAGGCCGTCCAACTGACCTTTTCCCTGTCGCCAGCTCGCTGTATAGCACGTCCTTTGGTATGCGACCAGGTTGCATTCGCTTGACGTGTCCAAGCCAGCGGAGGCGTCTTTGGATTAACATGGCTGGGACGCTACACATGTTTGTTTGGGACAGGACATCCGTGTTGGGGACTTTGTCTTGCCATTTAATGTCAAGGATGTGGCGCAGGCATCTGAGGTGGAAGCCATTGAGCCTTCTTTCGTGTTTAGAGTATGTGGTCCACGACTCGCATCCATACAGAAGTGTGCTCAGTACGCAGGCCTGGTACACCTGCAGCTTAGTTCTTGTTGTGAGTTTGGCGTTTGACCAGACTCTTTTCTTCAGTCTGGCCATAACAGTTGCGGCCTTCCCTATCCTCCCACTTATCTCATCCTCCATTGAGAGGGTGCTCGATATGTTGGATCCCAGATATGTGAATCTGTCAACAGTATCCAAGTCGTAGTCGTCGATGGCGATAGTGGGGAGGGAGTCAGCGCCCTGTGCCATAATGTTAGTTTTCTTTAGACTAATTGTCAGGCCAAACTCTTTGCAGGCAGCGGATAGGCTGGATACGAGGCTCTGCAGCCGTCAGCTGTGTGAGATACCAAAGCGGCATCGTCCGCAAACAAGAACTCCCGGAGCAAGACCTTTCTTGTTTTAGTCTTAGCTCTAAGGCGGACAATGTTGAATAATTTGCCGTCATCTCTAGTTTGGATGTATATCCCCTCGCTGTTGATCTGAAAGGCATACTGGAGTAGGATGGAGAAAAAGATTGCAAATAAAGTAGGAGCCAGCACGCAACCTTGCTTAACTCCACTACTCACTGGAAAAGCTTCTGAGGCGGCACCGTTATAGCACACTGTGCCCTGCATGTTTTCGTGGAACTGCTTGATGATGTTAAGCAGTCGCGTAGGGCAGCCTATCTTTTTGAGGATCTGAAACAGGCCGCTTCTGCTGACAAGATCAAAAGCCTTAGTGAGGTCGACAAACGCAATGTATAAAGGCATATGTTGCTCCCCGCACTTCTCCTGCAGCTGGCGCAGAGAGAAGATCATGTCTATGGTTGACCTACCGGCGCGAGAACCACATTGCGATTCTGGGAGTACACGCGATGCTAGGGTCTGTAAGCGTGTCAATGCAACTCGGGGGAAAGCCTTTCCATCTATGCTGAGGAGGGAGATTCCACGATAGTTGTTGCAGTCACTCTTGCCGCCTTTATTTTTGTACATGTAACGATGTTTGCATCTTTCAACTCTTGTGGTAGCTGTCCCTGCTCCCAGCACAGAGTAAGGAGATCGTGCAAGGGCCGTAATAGTACTCCTTTTCCACATTTGAGAGCTTCTGGTGGGATACCATCATGGCCCGGGGCTTTCCCACTGGCGAGACAATCGATGGCTCTACGTAGCTCTTCTATTGTGGGTAGGGAATCAAGCTCCTACCTGAACGGCAAGTCTGGGATATCGTCCAGGGCAGCGGTTGAGACTTGGTTTATCGTTGCGTATATTTCCAAGTAGTGCTCTATCCACCGCTTAAGTTGTTTATCTCGATCAGTAATAATTTCCCCTGATTTGGACATTAAGGGCTTATATATATATATATATATATATATATATATATATATATATATATATATATATATATATATATATATATATATATATATATATATATATATATATATATATATATATATGTATATATATATATATATTGCCGTTTTTTTTCCAACGGCCAGATATGATATATTTTTCAATCTCTCGTCTTTTGAGATTTAACTAATCTAACTTGTTAAAAAAACAATTAAACTATTAGTTTATATCTACAATATAAGTGCTTATTTTGGTAAATAGATATTGCCTTTTATTAATTCTTTAAGAATGATGATATGTGGACAATGATAGCCAAATTTTGACGATTCAATACCAATAAACCAATTACCAAAGCGATTATGTTAACGATTAGTGCATGAAGTGATTGGAAAAAAAAAATATGCATGTTTAAAAAACATTTGTTTGAAATTGGTTTGCTCAAAGGCTGCAACTATTAGTACCCGGGTACTAGAAGTGTGAGGATGGGATTAAAAAAACGATTTAAAATGTTATTGTTGGGTTTGTAAGACAAAAGGAGATATCAAATGAAAGATAATTGAATGAACTATATGTTTGTAAACTTAATTCTCCATTTTAAATAAAATAAACTACCACAAATGACATCCGAATAACACCGAGTCAAAATGGACCTAGACACGCAGCGCCGCCATTCGCACCCGGGTATCATTAGTCTCAGGCTATTCGGATGTCATTTGTGGTAGTTTATTTTAGTTAAAATGAAGAAGTAAGTTTACAAACATATAGTCCTTTCAATTATCTTTCATTTGATACCTCATTTGGTCTTACAAACCCAAAAATAAAATTTTAAATAATTTGTTAAACCCAATCTCTCACTTCTTGTACCCGGGTACGAATAGCCACTTCGTTGCTCAAATGGTATTATTAATTATCGGAGTGGCTATAGGTACTCGAGTACCTATAGCAGTAAATTGCTATTCCAACACGGCTGGTCACGTGAGGGCTTTATAATATTCGGTTGGTCACGTGACGGTTATCACAGATATTTCCTGTTGGTATGCCATCTTAGAGCCATTACTATCAATCGAGAAATGACGTGCCATATTTTGGAGACTGTCATGAACCGGTAGCCTTTAAGAAACACGAAGAACAATGTGACGTACAGCTGAAAGCAAGTAAGAATACGTTTATGTTGATAATTTTATTGTATTTTTAATTCTATTTTAAATATAGTTCTATAGGCATAGGTAATCTACCACTTGAGCGTCGGCCAAGAAAAAATCCAGCACCCACGTCTTTTCAATTTTGCTCTAACTCTAATAAATAAGCCTCATTCTTTGTGCATTGTAAAATAGCACTTTTTAAACAATCTTATCCATTTTTGAAATCTTATACTTATACAAGAAGACATACCTCATTAACTTCACTTGACTCTATCAAAACAATATTTAATTGATACAGCATAGACTTAGACGCTGCACAAAACCAACTGCTACTTTAATAAGAACAGAGTACCAAGTAGGTTGGAGAACTAGTGCGCATAGGTACTCCAACTCAAAATTTCAGATACATCTGACATACACAAGGAGCATATCATTGGAAAGAACTGACTTAAAGCTTTCCATTGACACCAAGATAATCTATCACTTATAGAAGAAAAGTTATGAATTTTTTAGTGATTTATTTTTTCCCACTATTTGGCTTTGTATTTAATTTTTAAAACTGTGATCGAATTATTACTCTTTTTGTACTATTTTGGTTGTATCTTTTGTATCTTATTTGCTTTTAAAAATAGACTTCTCAAATTTGGAGGAAACATTTACAATACAATGTTTAACAAAATTAAACACATGAATTTTGAATTAACTTATTATATTTTTTGAAAAAAAAAATTGTAAGCATATAGCATGGATAACGACAATTGTCGAAAAAAAAATTTTCTTCAAAAAATGACATAATTATTAAACCAATAAAGCTATCACTATGAAATTTTCAATACAAACAGATAATGTCCATCTAAAAGTAAGGCATATTTAAAATAAATAAAATTCTGATCAGAATTAAAAATTAATGGACTTAATGCAAGCCATTTATAATTAAGTTGGTATTTTTCCACTAATTTTTTAACACTTCAGGTTGCAGCAGGACACAGTCTTGGAGCCTCTGACCTAGTCAATTACATGCCATGCCATAATAAACACATATCTTTACATTTTCTCTTAACACCTAGCATCATCCTAATCCCCCTTACAATAATAAATATTGGTATCTTGATCCTTTGAATGCACTTTATATAAAGATAAATCCCGCATGTGCATGTAAAAAATATCAAAAGACTGTATTGGAATGGTTAGTTTCACTGATTAGGTTAGGGTAAAGTCTTGCACATTCCTAATTTAGTTAAAATTAGATAAAAATTCCTAAAAAATCTAAATTTCCTTCTGACATATTGAGTGCATTTTTGCTGTTAAAGAAAAGAAGTGTCTACACATCCGGCGCCGCGCCGGACAAATAGTGCGCCAGATGTACGTCCGGCGGTATGTCACATAATCGCCGGACGGCTAGTATTTTTATAATTTCAAACGAAATACAGTTTGGTAGATCTTGTGTGGTCTAGTGGTAGAGTGGTCGCTTGACGATATTATTATGATGTGAGGATCAATACCGGGGATAGGATCGTTTTCATTTACTCCCATTGTAATGTAAAATATTTTATACTATAATATTTATATTATCATGTTCATCAGCAACAGTAGTTTCATGAGAAGTTTTTAAATATTTTGTAACAATTTAAAATGAAATCTTTTACTTTTATTTTTATTGGTTGCCTACTCATACTCCACACTGGCCCCTAATTTATTTTATGGATTACTGGTACACAAACTCAAATAACAAACTAAACAAAAATGTTTACAACCCACTTTCACTTAAGTTTTTTTTTCTATTATTTGCATGCAAGATACTCAGTACATTACTTGGTAGAGAAATAGATTTTAAAATTAACAATAGTTTTGAATCATTCGCAGTCACGTGACAAGGCTGACCGACAAGATATCTCTCGCCACTTTGTTACAGCGGTCATGTGACTTGGTCGCCGGAAAAATAGTGCGGGAGATATACCTATTGAAAAATTCAAAAGAGCTATTTAGATGGATTGCTTCTTATATTTAGATTCATCAGTTGCTACAGCATATATTTTTTTGGTTAAAATCATAGTAGTAATAATCAAGAGTTACATCTTGCAGGTTAGAATTATATTACCATTGATCTATGACCAAAAAATCTTATTTAAATTTTTAAAGGGTCACTACAGACTACTGTAATGCAGTTGTCGTTAAAATCTTGCACTGAGCTTGACGTGACCATTTTGAAGGTTTTCTTTTGTTCATTTAACACCACCTCCCTAATTCCAATAGTGTTTGGACTTTAACTATTTAATAGATTAAATAAACAAAACTATTCAACTTTCCCTTAGAGAACCAGGAATTTATTGTCGAAACACCCATGCAAACATGGCTGGTGTAAAAGCAATGATTACACTAGCAAGTGTGTGATTAATTTTTTTGGTACTTTTTATGATGGTAACTTTGAGGTTAAAATTGTTCATAGGATATTGTCTTCATATTAATGCAAGCTTGCGCTCTAATATAATAAAGTTTCTGTCTTCTACTAATTAATTTTTATTTTACTTCCAGGTTAAAGTTGTTGTTATCACAGAGATCACTTGAAGACCCCCATCACTGCCAGAATTCACAGCTGCTCTTATGATCAATGTGCAGGATGAATCATGACATGCCAGGACAATGACTGGTCAACATTTTACTTCAGGTAAATCCAGTCCTTTTTATTCTATTTATTTTTCATTACCTATTGCACTAATTTAAAAAAAAATATTTTTTGTTTTATTTTTTCACATTTTAACTTGATGCTTGATTTATCACACTGGGTAATAATCTTGAGGTAACTTGCCATTAGTGGAATCTTGGAAATTTATTCCCAATGGATCTTAAGCCAACCACAATCTTAGTTTTGGCCAGGAAAACCCTGAAAAGTGTGTAATCTGCTTATTAGTGTACTCTTTCAGTTTTGGCTGGGAAATTATTTTAAAGGTTTTCATCGAAACCTTAAAAATAATTGCTTATTAAAAAGACTTAAAACTATTAAACATTCAGTATTATGTATAACAGCGACTCACTTCACTTTTCTACATATATATACCGTAACCACACTGAACAGAATCAGTCTTATGCTCACACACAGACACAATCTTATTGTTTTCTATAATAGAATCAATGTACCTGGTGAAAACCTCCTGTGACCGACTTAAAGGCCCACTTATACCATTGAAATATTTTTTGTGCAAATAGGCCTTTGAATAGGGATCTACAGTACATGCTGATTTTTTATTTATAGCCATGTCTAAACTTAATTATGTGTTGATCATTCTTAAACATCATCCAAAAATTCAAATTAAATTATTATAATAATAAATATGCCGCTAAATGGGAGAAATAGAGATAGATAAACAGATCAATTTGTTAATGCTGATCATTAGTAGGGCCCTGGCCTGTTTCATCACATCCTTCCATTCAGACATCATCATCATAGGTGCTACAGCCCATCATAGGGGCCTGGTCTACTCTACAACATCCTCCCTTTTAAGCTGATCCAATGACTTTACACTTCCAGGTGATTTTAGTCCTTTACAACTCAATCCATATCAGTCTTCGTTGACGGATGAGCCGTTAACCCCTAGGCCTCTGTCTGTAGATCACTTTTGCTGCTCTACAAAATTAATATCCTCTCAAGGTTTCTTGCCCAAAGCAGCCTGCACATTTAAATTGCAGCAACTACGGATGGTTCCGGTACTGAAAATGTTCATTAGGAAATTGCATCAGCGGGCTGTCGAGCAAGTACATTAGCTCTTTATGCCCTCCCCAAAGCACACACACCCTCACTCCCCAAGCCTGAGTTATCGGGCAGGGTAGCGGAACGTTGGAGACTTCCCTTTGCCAGGACAGCCCCAGCCCGCACTCACTCCATTGACTACCAGTGGAGGTCACCCCAGCACAAGGACATTCGGTAGGCCGGTGACGCTTCTCTCACAGCATCAGGAGTCGGGATGGTGTATTTACATCCTAAAATCTTACTCTGCCCATCCCTCAGAACGCCCGACGCCGTCAGATACAGATTTCTACAGTGGGTTTCTACCTTGAAACTAAATTACGAAGCAGCGGGGACGAAACGGTTGCCTAGGTGCAACTACTTTAACTGCTATGTAAATAGAACCATTGGCATGAGTTGCCATTACCCACCTCATGCCTCGTATCCTTAAAGGGCAACATGTAATCATGCTCCCTACCCTGTTTCTGCAGTTTTATTTCCAGCTGTAGATTTTCCCCAGCTGGTAGCCCTTTAAGTGCTTCCATTTTCGGCAGATGCTATGCACACTCTTTGTCTGCCAGCACAGGCTCACGCAATAATGGTGGTTTTGGTCCCAGTCTAGCGCTAGGGGGCAGCACCTCTTTAGTCAGCAAGCCACTACAAACTTGTCAACCAGAGCCCCAGGGGATATATATACCCATCCATCATTATCTAACACTAGACTGTATATTTTTCTGAGGATTTTCCAGGTATTGAACAGATAAAGTTGTTTATAGAGCCATCGTAGTTTTCCTTGAGAGATTTCTGCATCCTAGTTTTAGCTCGAGTAGGCCGAAATAAGAAGAATGGCCTGCTTTTATCCTTTCTTTCATCTCTGTCATTATTTCATCTGTCTCTCTTGCTCACTCACTCTCTCTCTCTCTGGTGTGCTTGTTTACTTTGATTTTGTCACCTGTGTGTCTGATACGTGACTAACATACACTTTGTATTCGCTTCATTTACCTTTAGAGGTAACTCGTCTAATTCATGGAATGCTTAAATTATATCAATGCTGCTTCTCCCCGGTAAAGCTATGTTGTCTTCATATGCCAGGTACTGCACTGGTTGGGCTTTTTAAAGTTGGTTGGTGTCCTGATGGTTGAGATTCTGTTGTTTGTGATAGTTCATCCTGTGCTCACATGTATGTTTCTCTGGAAGTTATTTGTGATAGTTCATTTGGTGCGCACATGCATGTTTCTCATCACGCTTTCTAAAGGGATGTTAAATAGGATACATGCCAGTGAGTGTCCTTGACTCAGTGGCCCTGATTAATATGAAAGTTCCTCAAGTACTCTTCCTGTACTTTGATTATTTTTTGGAGGTAGCCATCGTCATGTATAAACCAGGTAAGTTTGTTAGAAACTCCAAGTTTCTATAGTATAGTTAGAAACTCCAAGTTTCTATAGTGCACTTTGCAGATATTTCCTGTCTAAGCTGTTGTGTAGTCCACATATGGTTGGTGTATGGGTATGTTTCTTAGCATTTCTTCTGGAGACATCTGATGGTCGAAATATGATCTGTGGTGGGTCTATTCTGTCTGAATTCAAATTGATAGTCACCTAGAATATGTTCAGTAAACCTTTTCAGTTTTCTTGCTATTAATTTGTTGATGATTTTGTAGGTTACATTAATTAGGAAGATTCCTCTGTAATTTGAGCATTCCAGTTTAGATCCTCTCATGTGAATTGAGCGCAGTACCCCTTTTTATTTGGCATTTCTCTTCTTCCTGCCAAATTCTTGATATGAAGCTCTATATTTGTCTATGCAGTTCGTTTTCACTTAGTTTTATAAGTTCCACAGTGATAAGGTCGGTTCCTGGGGCTTTATTATTTTTCATGGTAAAGATCACGCTTTTTGTTTCATAGTTGGTTGGCTGCCCAAAGGGTACAGTTCTTGTGGTAGTTTGTAATCTTCATTGGCTCCACCATAAAAGCCATATAGCATCCCTTCAAATTGTTGTGCCCTTCTAGTACCTTTTCTGTGATCAGTTCCTTATCTATAATGCTGATCACTGATAGGATTCCTAATAAATGCTGCTAGTTGTGCTGTATGCATGAATAAACAAATCCATGTCTTAATTGAAAGCTATTTTATTTTATAAAAAAAATGTGATAATTAAAACATTTTTATCTTCCCTTATTATAGTATAGGCTATATTTTAGAATGAAAACCTAAAAACATGTTAAAGTTTAGACTGTAGTGATTTGAAGAAGTTGTTTACCGTTTGTGCTGGTCGTCACTGTCCATCATATACATTTGCCTTTGTAAAACATATAACACGGTATAGCTTAAATTTCTTTTAAAACTTTTTCACAGCACTCCCATGTATTTCCAAAAATCTTGTTTAATCTGGGCCTGGGGGAGGGGGGTGTGTTTAGCCAGCCTTAGTAAACAACACGACTATATTTTTTTAATTTTCTGAAAAGGGGATGCAGCGTAACAATGCATCTTTTTTCAGGTTTGCTCAGTTCCTTTTACCTAACCTGATTGCTACCATTTTTAATATTTTTTTGCTTGTCTCGCTCTCTCTAATCTTCAAACTGCACCAAGTTGGGTGTCACCTTGTGATGTGTATGCATAATGTGGGGTGTGTACATAAGGTGGGTTGTATGCCCCACATTGGAAAACAATTCCATTAACCAAAGAGATGTTGTAGAATAGATTAATTATGTAAGCCTATAATATTATAATTCATCATAAAATCACCTTTCTCTTCTAACTTGTAAAATTAGTGTAAATCATTTGTTCCAATGCAAGTCAATAAAAAGCAAAAAATTATAAAGTATGTCATTCAACACAGCTCCTCAGGAATAATCATTCATTTTGAGCATGTTATAAATCTTAATTTACTGTAGTTACTGCAGTTATTAACTCTAAAAAAACAACAGATTTTTCAATTTGTTGATATTACAACTAACTATCAAAGTGTCTCATAGGTGTAATTTTGTAGCTAAAGGTAATTGCATGCTCTTATATTGATATTAGGTGATGCTCTTTAATTGATATTAGGTGTTCGTTCAAAATATACTTTCCAAAATTTATTTATTATTATTATTTAGGCAAAACAAAAAATTTTTGAGTCGACAAAAAACATAGCATCACAGCTTTACAAAGAAGGGAAAAAAAATTGTTTCCAATTATATTAGTTAAATTTATATTTTATTACCATATACTCAATACTACTAATACTACAACAAATATTCATTTTTCAAAAGAATAGACTCACTTTGTGGACAACGTATCAATCAAGGAAATAATGTCACAAAAAGTCACAATTATAATATAAAATAAAATAATTTTCAAACATATGCATGTAATTATCTCTTAAAAAATTATTAGTAAGAATTAAATAAAAATAAAAGCTAAGAAAAAAGGTACATTTTTATTTTTTATCAGAGATATCGATCAGATTATCTAAGCGGTCAACCAGATGATGCATATACATTCTTGAAAACAATTTCTTTCTTTAATAAAACATAAAAATGTATCACAAACAAAGGATCTAATATATATATACTCTGACCCTTTTACCCTTGTTTTGGAAATATAATTTAAAGTTTCTTTGGTATTGTCATGTTGCAGGGCACATGTAAAAATGTCAGACTTTAAAGTAACCGGTACATCTTCGAAGATAAGATAAGATTCTGTTATGGATCCAAACAAATGGAAATGTTTTATGATTGCATTGTACAATTTCAGCACATATAAAAAACAATTTGACACAAGACATTTGTAATAAATTTTTCACTAGCAGCCATTCAGTGAGTTCTCTTAGCCATATCAGGGATTTATTAGTTCTTATTAAGATTTGTGACTTAAGGGGGAGCACGCTGGTAAATTCGTACAGATTACCGAACGGACCAATCCTAAGTATCTGTGATGAAGAGGGTGGGTTGTATCATCCAAAATGTGTTTAATTTTACAATAACATCTTTCTTCAAATAGTTCTTCCAGTGAAAGATGTTTAGTTTGTGTTATGTTGTTAGCTTTCTTGATAAGTTGGTTTATGTGGTGTTTAATATCAGACGTTGAATTCCCACACCAGCAGATAATACTGAAATTGAGAATTCCTACACCAGCAGATAATACTGAAATTGAGCAGGCTTCCAATTGTTGAACTGTAGAATAAGTTTAGGCCGAAATTGTACAGTTTTTTGAGGAAGGTGAATCTTTCTGAATTTCTTATACAGCATTTGTCCGTGCTCCTGCCATGTTAGCTTATTATTAATGGTGACACCTAAGTACTTATATGCATCTACTTTCTCTCCACTTTGATTTTTTATGTCGAGATCTGTAATCTGGTGTTCCTCCCTCTTGAAATCAACAACCTTTCCTTTGTTTTTTGAGACATTCAGCGGGAGAAAATTTTCATCGCACCAATTGATAAAGCTTGTTACTAAGTTGCGGTATAAGCCTTCTTCAGATAGTAAGCCAATGATGGTGGCATCATCAGCAAATTTTAAGATTGCAACGGTGTCACTTGAGCTTTGAATAACATTGGTATATATTGTATACAGTACAGGGGAGAGAACGCAGCCTAAATGTCATTAATGTCCTATGTTTCCAAAAGTGTTCATTAATTGCTACATTTTCATGATGCTGATACAGTTCTGTTTATTTTGCATTAAGGAACTTAAGAGTCTCCCAATTTTGCACAGCTTGTCTCCTTTATTTTCAGTATCAGAAACTTTTTGGAAACTCAGTATGGCCATGAATCTGTCCTTAGTCATATTTCATCAAATAAGGATTCCCTGGACCACAGTCTTGTAAAATAAGTACTTAAATAAGTACTGTATTCATAATAAATCCTCTTAGTTGATAAAACTCTTCAATGAAGTTATACCAATTTTATAAAACAGAAAGTTTCTTTGGTTCATTGTCCTGCACATTGCGTACTAACAAATATATGCAACCCAATTTGCAGTAAATTAGAGTTTGAAAAAGTCTATTTGCTTTTGAAATCTCCTTATATCTCTCTTGTTTAAACATTCATTAGTAAGCAGTATGCTTTTTGTGTCTGGTCTAAATGCACAAATCAACTTTGAGTCCCACAGTCATTGTCATCATTATCATACTCATCGACATCTGCCCATCATAGATGCTGACAAATTTAAATTTAATTAATTTAGCTCAACACAAAATTTACAATCTACATAAAAAGACATCAAAATAGAAAACAGTCTGCCTCAATTACTTTTAATTCAACTTTTCATTGAAAAGGGAACTCAGCTGATTGTCTACAAAATAATATCCATGGATACAGCATTGTTTACATTTGACATTGGGCTAGCTGAAAAATAATAATATAACAATAATTTTATAAATACAAATTAGTTTAAGTTAAAACAAATAAATAATGCATTCTATTTTTTTATAACCATTTACGAATTTTATACTACCATGAAGAAAGCTAATAATAGGGCTAAGAAGTAGATATCACATTATTAGTTGAGTAGAAATGAAAAATCTAAACAAAACTTATTTACTGTAATTATGAAAAGGGTTTGGAAATTTGGGGGAAGGGGGGGGGGGGTAATTAATGTTAGATGGGACACTTTTTCAAGGTCACCACACTTTACTGAGACCTTAGCATGCCTCAAATTTGAAATACTTGATACTTTTTTAATGCTTTTTCTATAATGGAATATGGGAGGTGGTGATATGAAACCTTTTTGGGTGTTCAGATGGGGAGTGGGGCAAAAATGGTTGTGAAGAACTGCTGTAAGTGGTGGGGGTTGTACAATATCTTAACAATAATTATAATCATTGGTCAAAACTAACAGCCCTCCTTAGCTTAAAGTTTAACTTTATTTGAATAAGTTTGAGAATCACTGTGCTAGTGTGTTAAATGTGAAGTAAATTTTGATGGGTAAAAAGAGTTCGAAATGATACTAATCAGAGGCATAGCGAGGATGTTTGGAGCCCGGGGACAAAATTTGGGCCCAGGGATAAGGTTCATTTTAAAGTGCCCCATTTTCTTTTTTTTCAACTCTCAAACCCGTTATTTTTATCAATAAAATAATATCAAATCACATTTTGGCGCCCCGGGACATCTGTCACCCCCCCCCCGCTACCCCTCTGATACTAATACACATGCTAGATTTATTAAGCATTCCTTCACCATGATCTGTAATCATTCTTCAACAGGAATGAATGTTCAAGAGCAATCACAAGACGAATAGTCGAGAGAAACCACACATCAACCTCTCATAGAAATCAATCCATTACATGACAACTTTGGAGAAAAAGGTATGTGCAATTTTACTATGAAATGAATGAGCGTGATAAGTTGGGCCACCTGGGTATAGCAAATAGTAAATGTGTAGGAAATGTTCAACATTAATAATATAAATACAAAATATTTACCTTTACCAGCATAACAATCTGTCGACTATACTACTTAAGTGAAAACTTGGGCATAAACAAAAATAGTAATTTATAAAATGAGCAATAGTAATTATTATTTAAGATTTTATTAAATATAATGAAACGAGCAATAGTCATTTTTACCTGTATTTATCAAATTAAAAGATGAATCAAATTTCATAGTCATTATAAAAAAATATAATTATTTAGAGCATTTTATTTTCATCCAATTTTTTTGGCCAAAGCTGAAATTAAAATTTAAATGATCACATCTTTTTAGGGAAATTGTAGGATGTTGCATTTGGTCCTTGCAGTGAAAAATTTAAATCATTTAAGATGGCGAAAATGTCAACCAAGTAAGCTATTTTCTGCAGTTCACTTTTATCACTAAAAAGAGCTTCGAACTGGGGTCTTGCTTTCTGATTTAAAAAAGTTTTGAGTTCATCACGAAGCTCAAAAACACATTTTAAAACTGTTCCTTTCAAAAACCATCTCATTTCGGTGTGAAATAGCAGAGCATTGTTCGATGCATCAATGCGTTGCACAGTCGAATGTTTAAAGTGCTTGCCTTTACGAAATTGACAGAATTTATGACACTTTTCATTACTTCTTTTAACTCTTGTGACAGCGTCTTCATAGCTAATATTTGCCGATTAATCAATCAGTAAGTCTCAATGACTTTTTGTGACTCATTCAGTATTAGACGTTAAATCCATATCGATATCCTAGCATAGCTGGAGCACCATCTTTGCAAACAACCCAAACCTTTTCCAAGAGATATTATGATCTTTCAGAAATAAATCATCTCTGTCAAATACATCACGTGCAGAAAAGAAACTCATCTTAAAGTCACCATCATTAATATACCTCACATAAATTAGTAACTATGAACAGTTTGCAACGTCTGTAGATTCATCAAGCTGGATACTAAATATTGGAAGTGGAGCAGATTTAATTTCCTGGATTACCTGATCAAGAATATCAACAGACATGTCATCTGTTTTTCTACCGACAGTGTCGTTGGTTACGGCAATTGCACTCAGTTTCATAACAAATTCGTCTCCAATCATCATGAAAATTTCTGACATTTCTGGTGTTTTAGCCGGACCAAATCAATCGGTTTCTAAGACCATTGGCATCGAAAATGTTTTCCAATGGTCTTAGGCAACCCCCATGAAAGGGTCGCACAAGGGGGTCGGGACCCACAGGTTGAGAACCGCTGATTTAGGGGATAACCTTTTAATTTTAATATCTGAAAAATTTCATGACAGTCACCATGGTCACCGTAGCCTGTTAGTATTATCATCTAACGATGTAACAGTCATTATTTGTATGGTCTTGTCCCATCCATCCCTGTAACTCTGGCAATCCCTAAACTTCATTCCACTCAGAACCGATGCATTTATATTTCCATGCTTTGATTCCCAACTGCAGTAGATCTGAGAATGAAAGATTGTGCTCTTTGCGAGGAAAAATGCTTAATCTAACATTTAACATTCATGCTCCCATCAAAGATATGGAAGGTTGGGGAAAAGAATCCTTTTATGAGACACTGGAAAAGATCTACAAAGAGGCACCACGACATGATATTAAAAAGTGAGTGACGACTTCAATGCCAACCATTGGCAAGGTAAAGTCTGCATAAAGAATCCAATGACAATGGGATCCGACTCATAGACTTTGCTTCAATAAAAGAGATGTCAGTTAGCAGCACCAAGTTTCCACTCAAAAAATATATACATACATAAAGTTACTTGGAACTCACCAGATTGAATTACCCACGTTTTAATCGATCGTTTTAAGGATCAGACTAGACATACTAGTTGTAAGAAGCTATCAAGGAGCAGACGCGGACTCTGACCATCTACTTGTAAGGGTTAAATATAAGCAGAGAAGAAGCATTATTCACAATGGCCAAAATCAAAGAGAAAAGTGATTACCAAAAACTTTCCAAAAATGATGAAACAAGTAGAAGCATCACAGGAGGAAACGGGGAAAACAACATAAATGAACAGTGGGATCGGGTTAAAAAAATGCTGTGCAAAACATCAGAAAATCAGAAAAAGTAGGAGGATTGCAGCAATCAATAGAGTAGGCTGATTTGGTCATGAATGCAGACAGACTGTTGAAGAAAGGAACAAAGCCAGAGGAAAGCCATAAAAATGTGTAGGAAGAAAAAGAGGACATGGGGGAAAAACTAAATGAAAAAGAAGACTTATCAAGGGAGGGAAACATCAGAGCAATGTACATAAAGATAAAAGATGAAAAGAATGGATACCAAGCCAGACCACAAATGTGTGAGAGCCAGAATGGAAATTTTGAGGACATAATAAGTGCAGACAATAGACAAGATGAAGAAACTCAACCACCAAATGGAGGACCAGACCTTTTAATAAACTATTCAACTCTAGAAGAAACTTCAGACATAATTAATTCTATGAAAAACCACAAAGCCCCCGGAGAAGATCTCATCACAGCAGAACTTATTACTAAAATTTGTCAAGAAGAGGAAATTCCAACAGAATGGCAAACAGCACTAATAACCCCACTACACAAGAAAGCTTCCAAACTTCAGTGCACAAACTACAAAGGAATTTCCCTATTAAACGTTACATACAAAATACTGACAAAAGTATTTGCCAAAAGGCTACAGCCTTTCACTTTCACTGAAGAAATACTTAGTGACTTCCAATGTGAATTCAGACAAAACAGATCGACTGATCGGATGCCTATTAGAGAAATGTTACAAACATAATATCCCAGTACATCAACACCAGGTTGACATGGCTATTCTCGACTTCTCAAAGGCCTTCGACACTGTTCCACACAGCCTTCTTCTTCATAAGCTCCACCAATATGGCATTACGGGCAACCTTCACTCCTGGCTCTCAACATTCCTAACACAACGTACCATGTAAATAGTGGTAGACGGCGTCCGATAAGGGAAAGCTACCGTAGACTCAGGAGTTCCACAAGGCACAGTGCTGGGCCCCCTTCTCTTCCTCTGTCACATAAACATCTCAAGTGAGGCTGTTTGCAGATGACTGTCTTGTCTACAGAGAGATAAACGGCTACGATGACCACAACCACCTCCAAACAGATTTGAAGTGCCTTATGAATTGAGCGGACAATTGGGGCATGAAATTTAATGAAACCAAATGCTACACAATGACCATCTCAAGAAAAAAAAAACATCAACCTATATGTCCTCACTAAACGAGACGATTCTCCAACAAGCATCAAATAACCTAAAATGGTCACCTCATATAAACAAAATTTAAAAAGAAAAAAAGCCAACTCCACCCTTGGTTTCATCCGAAAAAATCTGTGCCACGGCCCAACTTCCTGCAAACGAAATGCATATCTCTCACTCGTCCATCCACTACTAGAATATGGTGCGATCATCTGGGACCCACACCTTAAGCAAGATGTGGTCAAGATGGAGCGAATTCAAATTACTTGGGTGCGTTTTAAAGCTCGAGACTACAAATCCACCAATTCTGGCCTCTTAAAAATATTTGACGCCGACCCCCCTCATTAAAGACAGACGAGAGGGACTCCGCCTGACATATTTATATAAAGTGATCATGGGACTGGTGCCGGCCATCTCAGCAGGCACGTACCTAACCCCACAGAAGCCGGGTAGACTGATCAGAGCAAAACACTCACTAAACACTGACTTCACCACTGACAATCCCATAAACAATTACACCCGAAATATTAGCAAATGCTTCAAAGTGCCTCAGTGCACAACTGCAGTATAAACAATCTTTCTTCCCACGCACAATAATAGTATGGAACCACCTGGACAATGCCACTGTGAACTCGACATCGGTCGAATGCTTAAGGCTGCCCTGGCATCAGCTAGGAGCTGTTAGAATAGCAACATCCTACCTCCAACCGTTGCACAGATGCCAGTACATGGATGCAGCAATGAACACAACCAGAACGAGAAAAGAAAATAACTGAAAAAGCGTTTGCTTAAGAGGTTCAGGGAGAATATTCAAAGGAATTGCAGATTAGACAAGGCCTAAGCAAGAAGACTCAATGTCATACAGTTATAAAAGTGGTTCTCAACTTTCCTAATGCTACAACTCTTTAATACTGTTCCTTATGTTGTGGTGACCCCCCTACTACAAAATTATTGTCGTTGCTACTTCATAACTGTAGAGTATGTGTGTTTTCTGATAGTCTTAGGTAACCCCTGGGAAAGAGTCAAATGGGTTGAGAAGGACTGAGTTATAAGAAGCATACATATTGACATCTGAGGAAAACCCAAGACCCGCTCTCTACAATCAACCCCTTCAGTACCTTGCATATGCTGATGACTTTTTCAGCACTGTAAGGGAAAAGAAGGAAAGATTTATCAAAAGCCTTTATTGAATTAGAAGACTTTATAAAATGGATTAGCTATCGCATTTCTAGTTTAAAAATTAACTCAAAATTAAAGCATCCAAGTTCACCCTCGGGATGATAATGCTTAGAGCATAAAATCACTATAAGCAGGGTTTGGAAGTCATCAACTCATTCAAATACCTAGGATCTTTATTAAATGAAAGAAATGAATACATAAATAAAAGAAAGAATATCGGCAGGAAATAGGGCATACTTCAGTGGTCAGGAAATTTTCAAAAGTAAAAAGATATAAGCAAGTGAAACTTGGACCCTAAGAAAACCGACAGTAAACTTATTAAAGTCATGGGAGAGAAAAGTTCCCAAGAAAGCCGAAGTTGACCTGATATTACCACTGTTCATGTTAATGAAGTAATCCAAATTTATTTATATGCTATCTTTGGTTATTTTACGAGAGTTAAAAAGTTGTGCATGACTGATAAAATTATCTGATTGAATTACCATCTTTTTCTTTTGCAAAGGGATCATTGGTGATCCTGTGATTGTAGATATGTATCAGACTTTATAAGTAGTACTAGAATTTATTAGAAATGAGTTTGGCATATTACAAGCTGGTGACCAAGGAAGTGAAGTTCAGTTGAACCCATAAACTGTCATTGGTCAGGGATATTATCAGTAAAGTCACTGAAGGAAATTTAAAAGGAGTTCTCATTTAATGATTCTAAATTATGTAACTAGAGCTCAATCAAAATATTTATTTTAATTTTGCCGTATTTAACAACATAAAAAACATATGCTTGAATTTATTTGTATCATATTATAATTGACTTGATATTTACGTAAAATAATTGAAAATGCCTAACATAGATTTAAACTAATTCGTTCTTTTAGCTTTAAGTATGGTAGCAGTTAAGGTTTTATCCATTTGGGAAAGATAAGGAGAGGTTATTTTACCGATAATAAATCTTAGTTGATAAATATTTTTTTTATTTTCAGATGGCGTTCGAGAATTGAAGACAAGGGAAGACTCAAATCCTCTTCAGTTGGCGCCGAACAATTCAGAGTATGAAGAAAAGTCAATATGTCACATTGCTTTAATAAATAGATGGTGCTCATTATTGTATGTGAGGCAAAGAGAAGATATTTACATTGCTTTAATAAATAGATGGTGCTTAACTAAATTGTATGAGAGAAAAAGAAGATATTTAATGTTTAAAATAAAAGAAAGAAAAACAATTGAAGTATTTAAAAATTTATTTGAATGAAAAAAGAAAATGAAAAGATGAATGCTCTTTATTTTAGGGGAAGAAAAAACAAAAATTATCCCCGCGAGACTATCTCCCAGGAGATGAAAACATGAATACTCCTGGTGATATACAGTGAGTTATCTTTACAAAAGAAACTTTGGTAACTTAAGGACTTGGTCAAATCCTAGCTACCTAAAAGATGTAGGCACCTTATTCCACCAAGCCCTCCAATTACACATGTTACAGGCAAAGTGTGAAATCCAGGCATTCTATAAGCTCTACTTCAATTTAAATGTTTGTTTATAAAAAGTCCAGGCACTAAAGCTATAGACCATACTGCTGGATATCTCAACAGTTAATCTATAGAATGCCTGGATTTCATACTTTTCCTGTAAAATACAAATCAATCCATTATTTATTAACATTTGCTATTTGTCTAAAACCACCATAATCTTAAGATCTCGCAAAAAAAAATATTTACAATGAATTCACATGGTTGGTGTTTAGTTTTTGTACAAAAGACATTTGTATGTTTATCGCATGGGGGACTTTGAAATCATAATTCTGCATTGCCCCCGTTATTATTTTATTGCTTGTCGCCAAATAATTAAACCGTATTTGTGCACAATTGGAGTCTCATCATTTGATGACCAGCAATATACAATATCACACATCCTTAACTGATTCTAAACAACATATTTACAATGGTATATGTTCAAAGTCTTAAAGTACGTTCACACTACCGAATAGTTACTAGGATTCTTGCCTTTTAAACAAGATTTGTTGAGCACTGAACAAAAAATGATGGGACTGTTTATGTAACTTGCCAGCAGAAACTGTACTGGACCAGTGAAATGAAATATGCCAGTCAGCATCTGATATAGTATATAGAGAGCAGCTTGTAGTCACAGAAAGTTGAGAATCCATGTAACAAATCTGCAGTGTAAATGTACCTTTAAAACTACACCATCTAACACCGGGTACATTTGATGACCAACACTGTATACATCCTTTACTAATACTAGACAACATAGATCTACAAAGTCTTATGCCTACAACAGACCTGTTTACCCTCAAACTCTTAAAATCGCACACTTATCATCACAAAATTGTTAAATACCTTATATTTATAGTAAAAAAATAAACATACAGTCTATTTAATGTTTACACCTCAAAATCGTACATAGTATGCCAAAATAGTAAGAGTAAACAGGTCTGCTACAAAATCAAATTTCAAATACATGAAAAGTAAGATTCAAATTATAACATTTAAGGAAACAATTATAATTTTCAATAAAATCTTTAAAAAATCATGACAAAATGTAGATATTGGTTCACAAGTTCATACACACATTTATTCAACATCTTGAAGGGGTTGGCACTTTATTCAGTTAAGTAAAACCATCCATACAATAACTATCAACCATAAAAATAATAGTTCAAGTTGTTGGCACTGCTGGTCGTCAAATGTTGTTGGCACTGCTGGTGGTCAAATGTTGTTGGCACTGCTGGTGGTCAAATGTTGTTGGCACTGCTGGTGGTCAAATGTTGTTGGCACCGCTGGTGGTCAAATGTTGTTGGCACTGCTGGTGGTCAAATGTTGTTGGCACTGCTGGTGGTCAAATGTTGTTGGCACTGCTGGTGGTCAAATGTTGTTGGCACTGCTGGTGGTCAAATGTTGTTGGCACTGCTGGTGGTCAAATGTTGTTGGCACTGCTGGTGGTCAAATGTTGTTGGCACTGCTGGTGGTCAAATGTTGTTGGCACTGCTGGTGGTCAAATGTTGTTGGCACTGCTGGTGGTCAAATGTTGTTGGCACTGCTGGTGGTCAAATGTTGTTGGCACTGCTGGTGGTCAAATGTTGTTGGCACTGCTGGTGGTCAAATGTTGTTGGCACTGCTGGTGGTCAAATGTTGTTGGCACTGCTGGTGGTCAAATGTTGTTGGCACTGCTGGTGGTCAAATGTTGTTGGCACTGCTGGTGGTCAAATGTTGTTGGCACTGCTGGTGGTCAAATGTTGTTGGCACTGCTGGTGGTCAAATGTTGTTGGCACTGCTGGTGGTCAAATGTTGTTGGCACTGCTGGTGGTCAAATGTTGTTGGCACTGCTGGTGGTCAAATGTTGTTGGCACTGCTGGTGGTCAAATGTTGTTGGCACTGCTGGTGGTCAAATGTTGTTGGCACTGCTGGTGGTCAAATGTTGTTGGCACTGCTGGTGGTCAAATGTTGTTGGCACTGCTGGTGGTCAAATGTTGTTGGCACTGCTGGTGGTCAAATGTTGTTGGCACTGCTGGTGGTCAAATGTTGTTGGCACTGCTGGTGGTCAAATGTTGTTGGCACTGCTGGTGGTCAAATGTTGTTGGCACTGCTGGTGGTCAAATGTTGTTGGCACTGCTGGTGGTCAAATGTTGTTGGCACTGCTGGTGGTCAAATGTTGTTGGCACTGCTGGTGGTCAAATGTTGTTGGCACTGCTGGTGGTCAAATGTTGTTGGCACTGCTGGTGGTCAAATGTTGTTGGCACTGCTGGTGGTCAAATGTTGTTGGCACTGCTGGTGGTCAAATGTTGTTGGCACTGCTGGTGGTCAAATGTTGTTGGCACTGCTGGTGGTCAAATGTTGTTGGCACTGCTGGTGGTCAAATGTTGTTGGCACTGCTGGTGGTCAAATGTTGTTGGCACTGCTGGTGGTCAAATGTTGTTGGCACTGCTGGTGGTCAAATGTTGTTGGCACTGCTGGTGGTCAAATGTTGTTGGCACCGCTGGTGGTAAAATGTTCAGGAAGGAAACACTATCTGTTGTCCAATGTTAAAATTTTGGAAGTCAAGGAGTCTTAACTTAATAAAAGATAAAGACTGACCAATTCAGGAGTGTCTCTGTTAGTGTTACAGAGAAAAGAAATCTTTGTGGTACCCAATCATGGATGTATCTCAGTTGTATCCAATCATGGATGTATCTCAGTTGTATTCGATCATGGATGTATCTCTGTTATACCCAATCATGGATGTATCTCTGTTGTACTCAACATGGATGTATTATCTCAGTGTTACACAATCATGGATGTATCTCAGGTGTACGGAACCCAATCATGGATGCAGTATCTCAGTGTTACACAATCAGATGAATATCAGCTGTACCCCAATCACGGAAATGGATGTATCAATTTTCCCCAATCATGGATGTATATCATTTTTACCCCAATGATGGATTTAGTATCTCAGTGGTAGCCAGTCAAGGATGTATATCAATTGTACCCCAATCATGGATGTCGTATCTCAGTGGTAGGCAATTATGGATGTATCATCTTAGTCACACTTAGTGGTACACCATCATGAATGCATCTCAGTCTCAGTTGTATGGTACCAAATCATGGTTGTAGTACCTCAGTTGTACCCAATCATGGATGAAGTATCTCAGTGTTACACAATCATAGATGAATCTTAGGTGTACGCAATTATGGATGTTGTATCTCAGTTGTACCCAATTGTGGATGCATCTCATTTCTGATGACCAAAATTAAAATTGAGAATAATATCAAAAATATTTTACTATCTATATTTTTTAAGTTTCCAATATATTATGACATATTTTTGTCTTTAATTCTCACTCTTTCAAACTGAGTATCATTTGGGAGCAATAAAAAAAACTTACTAAATCTCATGTAAAATAAAACTAACTAAAAACTGGAAATACATTTACTTAATAGATATTCAGTACCTGGGTCAATGAACCATGAAATCAAGAGAAATTGTTTTCTATCAGATCACTTCTTGGAGGAAATCATCCAGTGTGTTGATAGAAACAGGGAAATCATCCAGTGTGTTGATAGAAACAAGGAAATCATCCAATATGTTGACAGAAACAATCTGTAAATAGAGAAATTATAAACTTGCTTGTCTAGTTTTATCTAGTGTATTCTGTATTTTTGAAAGGGTCAGATTATAGGCTAAATAGACGTAAGCCCATGGCCCTAGTGACTGGGTATAGTGCACCCCTACACTTATAATAATGGGAAAAAGTGTTTCTGGTAATTCCTGGCAACTGGATGGGTTACCCCCATAGTCTTATATCACAGTAAATGGCTCTCTTTATGTTATTTTTCTTTTTTAATATGTGGCATGATTTAATTGACTTGAAACCTTCATAGATCGCGTATTATCTCCCACTGAAGCAATTTTTCTGAATACGGTATTAATGATAAAATGACGCAAACAATAGTTGACGGAACCAACAGGGAAGGTGAGAAATTGAAATGAGACAAATGGCAAATACATGATGAGATCTAAATAAAAGCCTACTACACACTGGCGCTCTTTATCTGAACAGCATTTCAGTGGAATTTTTATTTAGCCATGTTGATGGAAATCCTCTTTTTAGGGCAGCATTTTCAATGAAGAGATTCAGCAAACTTCTGATTCATATTTGCTTTGACAAGGATGGTTGATCAATCCTTTCTGGCAAGTGACATCTTTGATCCCATAAGAGATGTATGAGAAGCATTCCTGAGTAATTTGGCGAGGTATTATGTTCCTGGAGATACCATCACAGTAGGTGGACAACTGGTTGGTTTCAGAGGTCAGTGCAGATTTATTCAATATATGCCATGCAAGCCTGAAAAATATGGAATAAAAATAAAGAGCTGCCCATATCTCTTCAAATAAAATGTAAATGCCCTGCCAGCAAAGAGAAATATTGGAATATCCCCAGAGATTGTGATTTCTCTCACAAGGAACTTTATTGGAAGTAGCCACAATTTCAGAACAGCCTATTATTTCATTCCCCTACAACTTGCAAAACCAATGGCAGAGAACAGACTCACCCTATAGTTGGAACATTGAAATGGAGCAAGATGTTCCTACCCAAATAAACCAGAGCTTGAGGCAGAAAAGTGTATTGCTCCTGAGCACAATACACAAATGTCCAGTTATGGAAGCAAGAAACCAGAGATAACAACAAAATCAAAGGAGGCATATATGCCATGGACCAAATGGCTAAGGTGTTCTCTGTGAATACAAAAAAGTAAAAGACGACATTTGGTTGTGTTTTTCAACATAGTTGACTTGGCATCCACTGCAGCCAATCACAGACAGCCAATATTGATGTTGCACATTTTTGCAAGTAGAGGTGATCCATCCTGACGCATTAAGATGTTATGAAGAACATCGCCAGTGTTTTGAAATCTTTACAAACACTTCAAACAGCTGCCCAAACCACTTCAACTCAGCAAGTTTATTAAGACACATTTGTATTTAGAAAAAAATATTAACCCACCCCCCCCCCAAAAAAAATAAAATTAGTCACTTTTGCATGCTTTATACTTTAAACTTATAAACTTTATACAATTGCATCCACCAAAGCCGAGATGTTCATTCCAACTAACTTGTGGATTACGGCGAGTATCAGAAAGGTTATTAAAAGGAGACTCAAGATATCACCAATCATAGTCTGTCTCCTGGTGTTTTACACCCATTTGAAAATACCCAATTGCTGTGGAAAGTCTGGAAAGGTTAAGGAATAGAAATATTTTAAATAAAATTTTGTAGAAAACTAGATTAAATAGCTTGATTTTAATTTAATTAATCCTAATTAACTTACACCTATCCCTATAATACATAATTTGACTTCAAACAGTACCCCCCTCCTCACACATATAACATAGTACAAAACAAAACTAATGAATGGTTGTTTTGTTTTTGTATCTTGAAAATTACTGACACATTTATCCTTATTATTCTTTATCTATAATTTAGGAAAAGTAATTCAACCCACAGCATCAGCAAGGAGCCGGGATCGATTTAGGGTTTCAAGTTTGGCATAGGGATCGATTTAGGGTTCAGGTTACGGTTAGGGATATATGACTTCACGTGACGTGTTAACCAAGACGGCGGCCATTGAGAAAATAGTGGCAACCGTAGTCAAAATTTACCGCTGTTAGAATAGCAACATCATACCCCCACCGTTGCAAAGATGCCACTACATGGATGCAGCAAAGAACCACTACCAGAACCAGAACAACAGAATTCTTTATCCTAAGGAAAGCTAATAAATTTATGTTGATTTTAATAAACTATATAGCTACTCCATCGTCTCACGTAGACGGAAGGATTCCATAAAAATAATTAAAAAATAAACTTTTAGAATAAAAGAGTACTCAATCAGAGACAACTCAAAAAAATTATTTTGTCGATCAAGGTGACAACAGTGAGTTCCCATACCTTCATAAAGAATTAGGAACAGTAACCAAGTTAATACGATTTTTCACCAAGGAGACAAGAGTTAACTTTCTTGAATCGTATAAATAAACTTAAAATTAATGGGAAGCTATCGCTGGCGTCTTTAAAAAATCTGTTTATTTTTAATGGTTGCTTCCCTTTGACCGTATTTTTTTTGCAAAATCGAGGGAGAAAACATATATCTATTTGAGACATTTATTTTACTAGTATTCAGTAAATCAACATTTAATTCTTTTATGCTTAATTTATTTTTTTGATATTATTCTCAAATTTAATTTTTTGTGTGCACGTGTTACTTTTCTGTAAATAATTTCACATTTTTTAATTATTTAAAATACTTTTTAATATACATTTTAATAGAGGTATATGACTTTTATACTTGTAAGGAGAATTATTCTGGGATATCCTGTACATTACTATTATAACTTAAATTTTTTACATTTTTGTTGTAAATTTGATTTTAAAGCATGTTTTATTTTTGTGTAAATAATTTAGCAAGAAAATATATATAATAGCTTTTATTTTTTACATTTATAAACTGATATGATATTTTTATACCGGTAACAGATATTTATACCCTATGATTGTTAAATTATTTTTAAAATTTCAAGTTAGTTTATACCTTACTAGTAAGATCAGTTACTTTATAATTGTTAATTAATAACAATTGACAACAATTACTAGCCTTTGATTTGGGAACATATTGCGTTCTCAACCTTGCCCTGCAGGCTATCATTCAATAGAGCCCTCAAAGAAAGTTCAAATTTATCATGTTTCATTTTAACATTCCCATAATGATAAAATTGATAATTCTAGAGTTATACTTATGTCATGCTCCACCTGGTTCTTTATCCCCCAACGCTTGGATTTCTTTTTCCCTTATGGATCATCTTGGTGAATCGAAAGCACATTGTGAACATAAACTTTTAATTGCTACAAACTGTTTTTGGTGTAAAAAAATTTAATGATTTAGCGAGACTATTTTATTTGCTCTTTGAAAATTGTTTAATAGTCATAAATAACAAACTTTTTGAAGATAGAATATTTTTATAAGTATAAGTATTTAAAGGCTTTAATAGGACATCCCTCCCCCACCCTTCTTTTATTTTTTAAATTCGCCACACCTAATTTTTAAATCATTCATTCAGTCAAAGTCACCTCTTGCCCGTTCACTAAAAACTATTGTTATAGTTCTTAGAACATTCTTTATTAGAGTTGTTATAAATAAGAATTTATTGTTAAGCTTTCCAGTCTTAGTCACTTGTCTAGTATTTGTTTGTTAGTAACTTTTACAGTGATATCACTAGTTATTTGATAAATAGTCAATAGACTAGTCTTGTGCAATTAGTGATTAGTTTGTTTGTCACTTGTCTAGTTATGTGTCACTAGTGATTTGTTTGTTAGTCCTTTGCCTAGCGAAGTTTTGCTAGTGATTAGTTTGCTAGTCCTTTGTCTAGTGATGACAGAGATCACTAACCACAATATTTACAATGTATATTATTGACCCTTTTTTAAATGTTTATAATTTAAAATGAGTTTGATCATAACTTTATAATGTATATATTTTATATATTTTTATGAGTAATAAATAAAATGCGTCTTTTTTTTCAGAAATTATTAAACACTAGAGACACATTTACAATCCCCTAACTTGAGAGACAATGAAACGACAAGATTTTCATTGTCAAAGATGATTGTGACATCCTATTTTCAAATATACAATTACTGCAACTAATGGTAGTGCTTATTAATAACTTCATTCAGCACTGCTTATTTTTTTTTTTTAATTTATACAATTTTGTTTCTGAGTTCTTGTGAAATCTGTGATTGAACTTGTATTTGATATAATTTTTTAAATCTAATGCAGTGTACTACAAATGAGTGTTCTGTTCAATTTTATACATAAATCAGGAATGATTTCCCTAAACTTGGTAAAGGAATGTCAACAAAAATATACCGGGTTATAAAGATTGTCAAGAGCTGGAGAAGATATCTAGAGAATGGAAGTAATGGAAAGAAATAGTTAATGGCCTATTTTCCAATGGTAGTTGATCAGACCAAGAAGAAGAGTACTGCTAATACTCTTTTTAACGGTATCTCATAACTTGTCAAATAGCACCTAAAATTCCCATTAAATCAATTTAAAAATTATATTGATTATTTTTTTTATTAATGAACTTTGATTTATGAATGTTCAGGAGAGCTTTACTATACTAGTACAATATAACAGTATTTTTTAGAAATTTAAGCTTTTTACTATGATTCTATCTCATTTGAAGGGTCCTTAGTTAAATATTTATTATATCTATAGTCAAGTTTTTCATTTTTCTACATTCTACCCAAAAAAAAAATGTCTATAACATGACTCAAACAATAATATAATAAGATTTTACATTTTCTGTGGAAGTTATTAAAAAGTGGACCTAAGGGGTCACCACAGAACAACAATATAATAACAAACCTATACTGCGCCTATAGTAAGTTTAATAATTTAAAAAGTTGAACTCTTTAATTTAATTAAGGGGGCATCCATTGGCTATGATAGCACTAAAAACAAAAAAGAGGGGTGGGGGTAGGAGAATTAAATTTCTAATTGTTATTTGTAATCAGGGTTACGGAACTCAGGAGCAATATTTTCTTTGCCTGGAGCTCGAGCTGATAAAATTTCTCATTGATCCAATTGGAAGTACAAAGTAGTCATTAGTGTTACAGATACAGGGTTATAGTACCGGTATATATGCTGTACAAATAATAAGCCTATTTAATTTATAAATACCTTTCAATTACATCATGCCCTTCGCCCATTTATTGTCTAATGTTTCTATTACATCTTTTTCTAAATTAAGCACATAATTATTATTTGGAGGCTGCTGTTGTTTTGATAACTTAGCTTAGTCAATGTAAACACGACCTAGTGACCTAGATTGATGAAATTCTTCTTAGTGTTTGTTCACGTGATATGGAGGGTGCATAATCATACAGATATTAAAAAATGTGCACGCCATCAAACTATGATCAAATAGTTATTTTAAAGTTATGACAAGGCTTCATGCAAAAATTGCATCAATGTATGAACAAAAATTTGATGAGAATTTGATGGTCTGAACTGAGCATTAGGGTAAATCATTCAGCTCATAAGTCTATTTGAACCAACTGATCAAGGTAATACATTTTATCATTCAGTCTTCATGCCAAGACAGGTTAGGGGAATTAAAAAGTCTATATTATTAGTTTTTGTGGAGCAGCACATTCATACAGCAACAAGGTGACATTTATTTGAATTACAAATGGAAAATAGCATAGGTTTAAAACCATTAATGTTAAAGTTTGAGTAATTGAAACAATGAACAGGTTGATTGAAAAGTCTAAAATTTTTAGTTGTGTGTTAGTAGAAATTTATTTTATTAATAATTTGGTAAATTTGTTTACTTGGGTTGAGACATTCAGGTGTCAGCCAAGATGGTGTGTTGTACTCTCAGATGAGAGTCAAGATGGTATGGTGTACATTTAGGTGTCAGCCAAGATGGTGTAGTGTACATTCAGATGTCAGCCAAGATGGTGTGGTGTACATTCAGGTGTCATCCAAGATGGCGTGGTGTACATTCAGTTGTCAGCCAAGATGATATGGTGTACATTCAGATGTCAGCCAAGATGATATGGTGTACATTCAGATGTCAGCCAAGATGTTGTGGTGTACATTCAGGTGTCAGTCACAGTGATGTGGTGTACATTCAGCATTCAGCCAAGATAGTGTTGTGTACATTCCGGTGTCAGCCAAGATGGTGTGGTGAACATTCCAGTGTCAGCCAAGACGGTGTGGTGTACATTCAGACATCAGCCAAGATGGTGTGGTGTACATTGAGGTGTCAGCCAAGATATTGTGTATATTCAGCTGCCAGGCTAGATATGGTGTATATTCAGCTGCCAGCCAAGAATCTATTATATAGATTTACTGAAACATCTTGGATTTCACCGTCAAGTCACTTATGTAGAATGCATTAACCTGGAAGTGAAAAAACAAAATATTAAAATAATATTATTTACCGTCCCTTTACAATAGTATTTTTATTCATTTACTTCATCTGTTTCATGTACTTCATCTACTTCACTTTAGCTGCAAGACTCATTGAAGATGAAAATATGTGTTGGTTATTGTTACATGTAACAAAGACTGCAATGTCTACATCAAAGTTATGCATCTGGAAAAAAAACATTATAACAAAAGAAGCATTAGTAAATTTAAAGAAAAAAAGTACTTCTATATCATATGTGTCAAACTTAAGGCCAGTGGGCCACATCAAGCCCAGTGTACAATTTTGTCAGGCCTGAGAGGTCTTGACCAGCGTACAATTATATCAGGCATGAGAGAGAATTTTAGGCTCAAATATTTTTTAATGGCCCTGCGTTATAAAGTGCAAATCATATTCCCTAATAATCTGCCTTGTCCAACGATAGGCTACCTGAGAGCGTTCTCGCTTTTTCTATCAAAATAAGCGACAATAAAAGTTGTGTAGTGAGTGGATGTTCGTTGTTACAGTAGCCTAGCAACATTCAGTTGGTCATTTTGGATAGGCGCATAAGAAATGAAAGTAAGGTAGAGCCCGGATATTACATCACCCTTTCCTGCTATGACTAACGTGGTATCAATCTGTACCTACTTTGTGGAGATAATGAGGCTGTGATCAAGGAATATAATCTGATACGGCCCCAAGAGACTAAACATCAAGACAAATTAGCTCTTTCGATGCGGCATATTTTTATTTTAAAAATTTACATTTTTTTCGAAGAGCGAAAAAGAGTGAGAGGTTGGGTTTATTAAAAAATATTTAAAATATTAGTCTTTGGTTTATAAGACTAAACTTGGTATCAAATGAAATATAAATGAAAGGACTATATGTTTGTAAGCTATTTTTTCAGTTTAAATAAAATAAATTACAGAAAATAACCATTTTTTCCCCAAACCCTATGATGTACGCATAACTCATCTTCATTTTTATAACTAAAATCCTCTAAAACTACTACTATCGGAATCTTGTGATGGATCTAAATGTAAATCATCTTCGCTATCAAAAGAAATAGTATAAAACAATTCCAAAGCTTTTTGAGCCGTTAGTCGTCTAGGAAACTTACTCACCTACTAGGGCCTAGAGTAGCCATAGCAACAGTAGAAAAAAAAGCGAAGAAAATCATTAAAATAGTGCTCCAAATGACAACAAATAAACCTTGGTTTAGCTTATTAAAAATGAAGTACCACTCTTCTTTGTAAAAGTATTATTTAAAAATAGCTCTTAAAAAGTTTAACCGAGAAATAGCAAAGAAACAAACATGAAATTGAAACAATGCACAGCGCGTTAGTCGGTGCTTTTGAGAACGGCAGATGAACGCGGTATGCGTTGTTCCGCATCGAAAGAGTTAAAAAGCCTGAATGCAGAGTAGAAGCAACAGAAGGTAGAAGAACTGAAGAGGAATGTTTTTCACCAAAGCAAAATCACATACTGAAGCTGCTGTGAAAGCAAGTTTTATTGTGGCGAAGGAGCTTGCAAAATCAGGCCAACCATTTACAGAAGGAGAGCTTATGAAGTGCTGCATGATGAAAGTGTGTGACGTCTTGTGTTCAGACACAAAGCATATTTTGCAAATGTAAACCTTAGCAGAAATACCGTTGCTGATCGGGCTTGTGAGATGGCCACTAATGTGAAAACACAGCTGATCGAAAAAGACAAAGACTTTGTTGCATTCTCACTTACTGTCAATGGAAGTAATGACATGACTGACAGTGCACAGCTCGCTATCTTCATCTATGGAGTTGTCTCCAGTTTCAATGTTACAGAAGAAATATTGGACATGGAATGCATGAGAAATGACAGGAAAAGAAATGTTTGACAACAAATGTCAAAGTTTAACCGACATGAACCTGCCTTGGGCCAAACTTGTTGGACTTACAACAGAAGAAATATTGGACATGGAATCCATAAGAAATGACATGAAAAGAAATGTTTGACAACAAATGTCAAAGTTTAACCGACATGAACTTACCTTGGGACACACTTGTTGGACTTACAACAAATGGAGGGAGCACTGACGATGTGCAGCGAAAAAAGTGAACTAGTTAGTTGGAAGGATGTGGTTACAAAAGCAGGATAAATTTACTGGTTGATTGATAGCATATCACTGCATCATACACAATGGCTCTCTGTGTGGTAAAGTCCTCAACATGTAAGGTGTAATGAGCCGTGTTACACAAACCGTCAACTTTATCAGAGCCTAAAGTTTAAATCACAGATATTTTTTGCTGGAAATGGACGAGTTTGGCGACATGCCTTATCATACAGAGGTGCGGTGGCTAAGTCTGATAAAAGTTCTTAGTAGATTTTTCCAGCTGATTGATGAAATCTCTCAATTCATGGGCAGCATTGGGAAAGACTCCACAGTTTTTCGGATTAAAAATAAAAAGTGGAAATGTGAGTTGGCGTTTCTGTGGGGGGGGGGGGGGGGGGAATAATTAAATACCGTACATAGTGGAGGGCTCGGACCTGGGAGGCCACAGGGGTTGGGGGGGTACCGACCGACTAGAAAGGGCCTGCATATCAGCAGGGTTACCAGCATCTGACCAGGGGCTAGCTTATCAGACTTCCCTGGAAGGACCGTTGCGCTATTGCGCTACGGGGGCTTAGTACCATTACAATTGTTCACAAATTTAAGTACTGGAAGATTTGGGAGTCAGATTACAGACATGAGAGGGAACATCCATGGGCTCAAGAATTATAAATAGGGACCGTAGGACAGGACCAGGCAGAGCTCAGCCGAACAGGGTAGCGGTCAGTCAGGGAGAACTCCATCCGTAGAAGTAGTAGAGGACTGTCCGAGTTACCATCCATCTAAAGCAGTTAGACATACGTATATCAACAACGTTTTGGTAGACGCCACTGACCACACTCTGAAGAACATTAGAGAGAGGGGAAAGTGTTGGACGTGGCCTTACCCTGTGCCAGTTCACTAGAGAGGTAAGTGCATGTGAGGTGTGTGATTGACGAAGCTGTAGGGTGGTTTGTGTGATAGAGAGTTACGTTAGGTAGACGGTAGTAGTTTAGAAGACGACGGTGAGTATCTAGTTGGAAGTTAGGATTGATCACATAGTGTGGGGGATTTATTCATATGTTTCAGGAATAGTCGCCCTTTATATTGTCGTGAGAGTAGATGCTAGCAGACCGACCATCTCAAGCACTTGGCAGTGAGACGAACGTGCATGGTTCCATACAGACGCTAGATGGAAGACAGTTCCACGAGACTCCACCAATAGAGTCCGTAGCGTGTCGAGAATCGTAAACTAAAGTGCCTGTATCGTAAGTTTCTCAGTGTACTTTTAAACATAAGTCTTAGTGTATTTTTAAATATAAGTTACATTACATTATATCATATGTTGTGCTGTACACATCGAGTTTCATTTCATTCATTTATACATTGTAGATAATAAACTAGAAGTAGTTATTTTAAGATAATTGAAAACTTCTTTGTTATTGTATGTTTGTTGTGTTTCCTTGTTTTGAACAAACAAGGTGGTGTCAGAAAGGGTAGAACTTAGACCCAAGCGTTACGTAGCGTGAAGGAGCTCGTGACAGACGGGACCACTTGATCATTGATGTGCATGATACAGTGAAGGTATTTCAAGTGAAGCTGTGCTTAAGGGAGACACACATGCAACTTGTCTCCCTGTTCTTGTTGCCAAGCAATGTTGAACCAAGTCAACCTATGTCATAGATGCGGAAACTGCACCTACAAATTTGTAGATGAAGCTGATAGAGCTGTAATGGGAAGTTTAGAAGGCTTCCAAATGTTGCATTGTATAATAAGTTAATAACTTGTTTGTTTACACCGAAATAGTACATTTTTTAAAGATAGAAAAGTCTTTGGTTGATTTTTTAATAAAAAATTTGGCTGTGTTCATGCCATGTCATCCATCCATCCTTGTGGCGCTATGGCCCATGTAGGGCTTTGGCCTGCCTCACTACTTCCTTCCACTCAGACCTAATTAATGCTTTTCTTTTCCATGCTTGGATTACCAGCTGCTGTAGATCTTTTTCCACATCATCCATCCATCTAAGCCTAGGTCTGCCTTTGAGCCATTTTCCTCTGGGGTTTGGTGATGTACCGGCTTCCCTCTTCTGTCATTTGGCATTCTCTTTAAGTGTCATGCCCAGCGTAGCCTGCCCTTTATTATTTCTGCTACTAGCGTGGGATCCTGATATAGACCGTACAATTTCGGGTTGGTACGTATTCTCCATCCATATTCATCCTTTGTCATTTTTTTCCCCGGAGAAATTTTCTCTCCCATGTATTTAAGAGGCTTTCTGCTGTTTTTGTTTGGGTCCAAGTCATGCCCTGTCAGCTTATTATTAATGGTGATACTTAGATACTTTTGTGTCTACTTCCTCAATACTGTGATTATTTATTGTGAGATCTGTAATTGGGTGATTCCCCCTTTGGAAATCGACAACCATTTCTTTCAGTTTTGAGATATTTAACTAAAGAAAATTTTCATTGCACCAACTGATAAAGCTAGTAAGTTGTGGTATATGCTTTCCCCTTCAGATATTAAGCAATGGTAGCATCATCAGTAAATTTAATTATTGGAACGGTGTTGCTTGGGCATTATTGGTATATATTGTATACAGGACAGGGGAGAGAATGCAACCTTGTGGTACCCCGGTACATATTTCTCTACTTAATGATATTTGGTCATTCAACTTGAAATATTTGTTAAAAAGTTCAGTATCCTTGCTTGAAAAGCTAAAGCTAACATATAAAGCTTTTTAATCATAAGGTGTGGTTGGATAGTGTTAAATGCTGATGAGAAGTCAAAGATTGATTGATTGAATACTTATATAGCGCTAAGTATCCATGCTATTTTAGAATGCTCACTGCGCTCTCAGTGATGGCATCCGGGGCGTTGCAGGGGTTGTCGGAATGATTCATTGTTTGTCGCATGTAGGGGACGCCATCTCCGGGTTTGAATTTAGAGTTTCCATCTTAGATAATTTGCCGACCAAGGTGCTGGATGGGTTTATGCTTGACTGGGCTTTGGCTGGAATTGAACTCCCGACCACCAACTTGAGATTTGCTCAGTTTAGACCACTCAGCCACCCAGACAGAAAAGCACCCTAGCATATTTTTTATAGCTGTCTAGGTGATGGTAAAGTCTTTCCAATACAGTAAAACCTCAGTTTTGCAACCCTCTCTTAAATGACTTCCTCCAACATATGACCGAAACAAAATGCACCAATGCTTTGTAATATATAGACCTCTCTTAAACGACTCCCTCAAAAACACGACTTGCAACCTTCAAATAATTCAATTTTACGACCTAGCACCTGAAAAAGTCAGATTCCAAAGCAATGCTATGTTTGTGCGCTTGGAGAAAAAAGTTTTGTTTACGACTTTTAACAGCAGGCGATGCACTAAAGCAGCTAGGAAGTAGTGAAGGGGAAATAACGCTTATACCGTAAATTTGTCTTTTGAAATACTCCAAGGAGATGGCCAGTTATGGCCTGAGCAGGGGCCTTTCAGACCTTGCTGACACCATGCCTGGTGTTCAAAGAGACATACTAAAAGAACATGCACAGGTGGGGGGATCATGAAAACAAACAGAAATAACAGATTTCTTTCAATAAAAAAACCTATTCAATGACAGAATAAAAATAATTACAACAATATTAATGCGCTTATCTTATAGATAAATAGTTTTAACTCTAAGCATGTACTCAGCACTTACACACGTTTTAAACAACTACCAAACCAGCATTGGATTTAATGAGGAATAGGAAGATAATGACTGTATTGGTTGTGAGACAATATGAGTTTATATTGGTTGTGAGACAGAGTTTAGAGACAATATGAGTTTATATTGGTTGTGAGACAGAGTTTAATCTATAATTCTGAATGTAAGATGGTGCCTATACTTAATGGTATGTGTATTTTTTTTACTTGTTTACTTAATTTTCTAAGTGTCGTTTTTTGAAAATGTCCTACCTCTTTTTTAAGACCCCCCACCAAATAACGCACTCGTTTCAATGGCAATTTAAAGGTCGCAAAACTGAAGTTTTACTGTAATAGTAAGATGGTATCCTCTGTATTTCTGTAGGTAATGTCTTCACGTATGTAATAATACCAATAATCATAATGTTCATATGAATTAATCTTTAGAATGCTGTTAAACTTATTATTATAGTTGTAGTTTTATTGTTGTTGGTTTTTTTGTTTGATTGTAGGCACAATTTTTAAAAAACCTACTTCAATTGGTCATCCTTGTCATGGTAAAGTTTTAAGTCCAGTTTTGACATCTTATATGAAGTTTTCAATTTCTAGCTTGGTCATCTGCATGTGATATTTTCAAAGTCCAGTTCTCACATCTTCATGTGAAGTTTACAATGTCCATCTTGGTAATCTGCATGTGAAGTTTTCAATGCTTAGTTCTGACATCTTCATGTAAAATTTTTAAAGTCCAGTTTGGTCATCTCCATGGCTTTCATTAATACATTGAACAGACCAAATTTGAGAGGAGACTCATCTGGAGGAATACACAATTTTAAACATAATTTACACTTCTATTCTAAACTTAGTATTTTAATCATATTTCTTGTCTAAATTTAATATTCTAACTATACTTCCAATCTATATTTAATATTCTAATCACACCTCTAGTATAAACTTATTATTCAAGTTCATTAAGTAAACATTCTGTTTTAAACAAGACACGACAGATACTTAAGATGAGCTCAATAAGGGTGAATTCTTTCCCTCAAAGTTAACACTGAAAGTTACGCACTCATTTGTTCAACAGTTTGTTAGAATTTAACAGGGTGCTCCTCTGGCTTTAACAAAATCAAACAATCGCTCTTAATTAAAGTTAATATTGTCACTAAGGGAGTGAAGTTTTGTGGTATATGATGCCTGATTATTGCACTTGAGACACACATCAGATGTGTTTAAATTGCCCTGGTTTAAAAATTTTGTCTTAGAAAGAATATTTGCTGGATATGTGCTAAAAATGAATACACACAATGTAATCAAAACACATTATTTGGATAAAGAAAAGAATCTTATCTTACCTTATCTTATCTTATAGTGTTGAAATGTAGCAAAAAAAGCTGCAATGGTAAAACATCATGGGTAACTTTTATGGTCCTGAGCAGAGCTATCCAAATGGGACTGATGGTAAATTCCTTCACTTTGAGAGTCACTCATTGAAGAATATGTTCTCTAATCTGTATGACAAATTAATTCTGACTTTGTCATACAAACAAACTCATACATTTTTACACTGGCTATTTATTTTAATACATTTGAGATTAAAAATAAATATTGTGAATTTTCATTAACTATAAAACTAAAAATTGTGAATGTTAACAAAATTGTATTATTTTTAAAATAATAAAATATCTGCCTTATGATAATTATAGTTTATAACATCCTACAGTTGTAAATAAATTGTAATTTAATGTGATGCTGATTGGTAAGCCCTTGACCATGTATTGTTAACCCTAAAGAGCCACAAACATGATGTTTTTATCATAGTCAGATCCCACTGTGTGGCTCATCTAGGTCTAGATGCTTTAGCTTTATAAAATCTTTGTCGACACCCCCCAGAAAAAAAGTAACGAATTATATTATCATTTAATTACAGCTTATATTATACTCATGCACCAGACTTGTTTCCCCAGGAACTCAAAAAATAGTACAATTCCATCTCAAAATAGTACAATATTGTCTCAGAATAGTACAATACTGAACAAATTAGTACCTTTGTAGCAATAAAAGGGGCACATTCTTTAACTGAGTACACATTTTATAAATATTTAAATACCTTGTGTATTGATGACGCTTGCTGAACTTTTAAGCTGCTGGAGTTCTTTTGCACTGAAAGTTTCATCCAAGTCCAAGCAGCTTCCTGATTTTCTCTCCTCTGTTGTTTTTGGGCTATTATTTTGTTCCTTGGTCTGTGCATGTTTTCAGGAACATAGAGAATATTCTCTTGCACGCAGCACTGGAGTGAGGTATGGTGAGGATCCCTTTCACTACATGGGCAAGACTCTTAAGGGCTGGGTGCTTTTGGCAAATTGTTTGCCAAATCCTGTCAACTCTTACCCCATCCTCAATGTTCCTCTGCTGATGCCTATCAAACTCTTCATAGATGGTGTCAACATCAGTCCCTCTGGGGATCAGAATGGGGAATCTGGTAAGGAAGTATTCTAGCTGGTGTTGATTAACCTCCTTTTTGGATCAAATACAGAAGCATTCTGAAGTGCAGGATCTGATAGGGAAGTCATTTTTAAAAGGTAGTCAAGCACCATCTCAAAATATTTTCCAACAGAAGCAAAAAAACTCCACAACCCCCTTGTCTCTGGGGCTGTACTTTTCTTTGTTTTGCAGCATGGTCTTTGCCTGAGATCCAACAATCAGGTCAGCATCAACTTTCTGACTGCTTCTTAGCTTGTATTGGAACTGAAAGACAATAAAAATTATAAACTAGTAATGAAGTTATTAGGATAAACCATTTAGATGATAATTTAAAACAAAAGAAATGTATTAAATTTGTCCAACTAACTACAACATAAATGCATACATTAACATAACCAATCTACACAAACTCATCTGGTCAATACCATTAACTGCTGTTGGCAAGAGAAATCTGCTGTACATGTCACCAATTAGGCTGCAGGGACCTTTTCAGCATGATGATCATGGCTTCTTCTGCCTGCAGTTGGACAAGTACCTGTAAAAATAACCATGTGTCATTAAAATACTATTAAGTTTATAAGTACAACAGTATGGTATGGTAAATAATACAAAATTACTAATGTCCACTACAGACAACTTTGCACAAAATAAAATGAATCATAAGAAATTATTGCTGGTCCAATGAAATGTGAGTAAAATTATGCAGCCTTCAAGACTCATAAAATATAAAAATTCATCTCACCTGATCATAAATAGCAGTTAATTTGATTTGTTGGTGACCGCAAAAAGTCATAAATGGCATCAACCTGCTTCACAGAGTAAGTTGTGCAATGTCCTTCCAACACAGCAGTTGTCTGCCCATCATGTGGTTTCTTATTTGGTTTGGAATTTGTATATTTGTCTTCATAAAAAAAGTGCATAAAGTGGTCCCAGTTTTCAAACAATCTTTTTAGGCATCTTGCAATACTGGTGCATGCATGCTTGATACTTTTCATCTGTTCTGTACCATACAGGACTTGCAGGTTTTTCAATTCACACTGTCTCTTCAAACTTTTCTTGAAGAAGTAACAAATGTCAACCAGGACCTCCTCAACTGGGGGTAGACAGGAAGCCCCCCTTTTTAGCTGCAAGATGCACCAGATGGAGGCAGCGTCATGCCAGATAAATGTCTTGCTCTCCTTTAATAAAACTGTATACTCCATTGTATTGGCCAGTCATCACATTGACATCGTCACAGCCAAATGCAATGCAGTTTACCCATGAAATGCCCTGTGAATTCAATTCATCTGCCATGATCTTAAATATATATTCTGTCCTGTGGCCGAGGATGCTTTGTACACCGGCAAAGCTGGGAGATGAGAATTTACAAGGCCACCCTATCCTTCAATGGTGACCTCTGGAGAGTACTGCTTTTTGTCTGAGTCTTTACTACCATCAGTAGCAATACTGAATGGCAATCTCGGCATCCTAATGGCTAATTTCTTCATAGTCATTGTAGACATTTCTAAAATCATAGCTGTTGCTATATCTCTGCCACATTTTATATCTGATATGAATAAAAGAAAATTAAATAATAAAGATATTAATGAAAATATCTGGTATGACACTAAAATAATTATTCCTATGGCACAAATCATCTTTAAAGCTGCACTCAGAAATTTGCTCTTTTTATTTTATTAAAACATAGCTTCTACACAAGCTACTTTATTTTGGAAAAGTGATTTTGAATTTAATATTTGACAAAAAGATGTCAAGGATGTACTTTTTACTCAGTGCTTCTTTAAAGAACTTACAGGCTTTGATTTCAAAATGTTTTTTGCAATCGTTTTGACACTCAATAACTACAGCAAGTCCTTGAGGGGATATATTGTTTAAGGGATAGAGCTGTTTTGTGGGTTCTAAAAATATATTTCAATATTTCAAATGCGACTAACTAGATATTAAAAAATATGTCCAAATCCAACTTCCCAGTGCAGAACAGTTGGATAATGTATTTTATTTTAAAAACCTTCTCTAGTTTTCTCCGTTTTCACAATTGCGGTTCTGGCGAACAAAATAATTATGTAACAAAACTACATCACACGCCTGGTAGCAGAAAAAGGGGATGGTCGAGTGAAGCTATTGCGAGGGCAACTAGACTAAATATTACTGTTGACGCATCTAGGTAGTTCATTGTGACGCACAAAGCAACAATATGACAATCATTACCATCAATACTATAGGTTGAGGTGAAATTTTTATGGCATTCGAATTTTTATTGCCTTTGACACACCCACCTATCCCCCTATCCAAGCGTTGGTAAATGGTCATTGTGGATGCCACTATTTTCTCAATGGCCGCTATCTTGGTTGACAACACGTGAAGTCCTGTGAAGTGTCCACCAAGATGGCAGCTAAAAAAGTAGTGCAAAACACGTGTTATTAAAAACCCTGACCCTATATCTATCCCGAGCAAAATCTTTTTAAAAATCAATGAAATTTCAATAATTTTTTACTCACACCTTATGCATCAGAATCTTGTATTTGGGGAGGATACACAATTTTTAAAGCATTTAAAAATTCTCTCATTTAAACTCTATTACCACATAAGTGTCGCCACATATATTCAAATAAATATGAGTTTAACTGCTCCTCCCCAGGACAGGTTCTTGTGGGCAGAGATCGTTTAATTGCACTCCAGGTGCCCTCTATGGTGTTGGTGTGTGCGCCAGTTTCAGAGTGTTTGAACTCAATTGTATGGTTCACCCTCAGGTGGTGAAACCCTACAGTTGTAAGACCTCCAACAATCAGAAATTATTGTGGTTCCTGGCTCCACTAATTCTTTAATTATTGCCAGGAGGACGTCTTACCGTGGTTCTCAACAACCCTGAAAAAGATTTTGTTTGATCCTCTTTCAATCCCACCAACACCTAGTTTCCTTCTTTGCGTTTGCCTCTATGATACTTCCGCTTGCTGAATTTGGATTCATCCATCTCCACAATTTTACCCACTCCTCCTAAACTCTCACTCATCACAACACACGCTTCCACGCAGACCTCGCCACAAAAGCTGACCCAGTCTTTTACGGTACCCCGAAAAATGCTTACTTCTTTCGCAATATGTCCCAAAGGCATTTTTCTTAACCAAAAATGTGTCAATAACATAATGTCACACGTCAATCTACTGTCACTAAAACACGACCCCTTCCTTAAACTATGCACAATATTGCCATAACTTTTGTCACCACATTGCTATGCAAACTCATCTGAAGCATTTGCCCATGCACACAAGTTCATACCCTTCTTACAATGGGGACATTCGTATCTATCTGCAATGAGATCGGTACTCATGAGCCAATCTATCACACTCCTTTCGCCCTGACTTTCCAGACGATTCCAAAAACGGGCGTTAAATTCAGGCTCCATCTGCATAAATTTACCCAATATTTATCTAACTAAAACTGCCGACGATGCAAAAAAACAACAACCAATTTTTAACTTACCGGGCACCCGGTCAAGCAATCAAGAATAGCAACCGACGTAATATTTCAGCACTTCTTTCTATATCCACATCATTATAAAGTACCCAATAAAAAATAATAATTTCTCACCATTTTGTCCAAATAGAACATAAAATAAAATTTTATGTCTATATTTAAAAATTACATTTCTTTTTTTCATTTATTATGAAAATAAAAACCCAAAAGAAACAAATACAATATAATATTAAACATTCCTCAAGCGAATTAATACTAATACATAAAAATATTAGTTATCTAAAAATAAAACAAAGGGAAGTGGCTGCCACATGTAAACACCGAAAAAAGACGTGTTGGCATCCCCAACTACCATTAGCCCCAAGCGTCTCATATGCAAAATCTCCTTAATCAACAACCCCCACCTCCCCTCTCAGTGCGTACATAACATAATATAAAATATGATTGTCTAAACTTTAAAAAAATATTACAACCAATCGTTTTTCTTGTTCCATTCACTGCCAGATCTTTATTAGAAAGTGCTAAAACTTCAACAACCAAAAATGTATTTTATTTTATCGGAAAAAATTACCATAATCATAATCATGCTGATGCCTATCAAACTCTTCATAATATTTTTTCACAGAGTCTCTGAAAATCATAGAATTGGCGGGTCTCGGCGTACAACCATCCTCCTCATCCTCATGTCCCTTAGTCCTTGGACTGTTGGGGCGTCACAGATGACATGTGAACCATCCTCCTCCATTCCTCTCTGTCTTCAGCACTACCCACTGCATCGCCCAGTGTTAGTCATGTCCACTCTTTGATGTTATCCTCCCATCTTTTTCTTTATCTTCCTCTTCTTCTCCCTCCTCTTGTGGTCCCCTGCAATATTTCTTTGGCAAGCCCTTGTTTCCTTGTTACGTGGCCATACCATTGTAGTTTGCGTTTTTTCACAGACACCAGTAGGTCATCGTACTCCTAAATTGCATACGAACCCTTTCTTTCACTGTTTCATTGGAGATATGGTCCCTATAGCAGATGCCAAAATGCTTCTGAAGCATCTCATCTCCATCACCTTTATTTTCCTTTCAAGATCGGCTGTTAATGTCCAGGATTCGCAGGCATACAGGAAAATGGAGAGGACTAATGACACTGATTAGCATGTTATAAAAATAATCCACCCCCCCTATAACTTTATAGCCTATACGAAAGCAAAAATATTAACAGACTCCAATGTAAGAATAGTTGTTTAAATAGCCCTTCCAACCGGAACAGCTGGATTTTTTCTTGGCCGACGCTCAAGTGGTAAATTACCGTTCTATAGGTAGGGACTTCGGTAAGTCAAGGGAGACTACTACTTTTTGTGTATGGGAATTCGCAATCGGCGCCGAAAAATCCGAGTTTTTAATTTTCCGATGTGTGTGTCTATTTATTATTAAATTAGTACTTTCGATATATATTTGAGTTCCCTTTTCGGCCTTATAATTAGGTAGACATCTTGGCCTACATTTTAATCAATTTCTTTTTCATTTACAATCAGTCAGCTTTGAGAAAATCCTTGGTATATATAAGGCAACTTTCATCATTAAAATTAAGTCGAAGGAAAAAATTTGTCACTACCAAATTTTTTTTGCATCTGGGGAATCTATTGATCTACATGTATTTTCACAGCGATAAGTGTCTTACGAGAGACGCCATGTTTCTACGCGTTCGCAGCAGGTCATTCAGCTCGCTCAACCTAATTTCGCCATGGGGTGGGCCACGCCCCCTTTTTAATGGCGGAAGTTGCAGATACGTAGAAAATATTAATTTATTATCACTATTTACATCAAAATAATTGATAACTTGTGTTTCAGAATGCAGCATGCATATTGAAGACATTTAAACTGGAATGTTTTAATTTGAGCTTTAACAACCCGGTAGAATCCATATTATAAATGATCAGAATTTACGTGTGCAACACGTTGTCATTGGCAACCATTCACAGCCACTTGCATAATGGCTGTATCATAGTACTACCTCAGTTTCATTCATAAGAGTTTGCCGTGTGCAAAAACTACTATACCATTGGTCAGGGAAAGCTTTAATTAATTATTCATGTGCCAAAGTTGAAAGTTTAAACTAAGTCGACCCTAACAGTATTTTAGTGATAAGGCGATGCGTTGCCTTATATTAAGTATATAGTCATTGCGCATGACGCGATCAGCGGAATGAGGTCACAAGATGTGAAGGTTTCGTCCATAGTAAAAAATACCAAACGAACTCACACTTTAAAAATTCATAGCTCAAAAAGTACTTAAGCTAAAAAGTTGATTCTGGTTTCATTTTTTATTTGAAATTTGCTCTAACTAACTGTGTTATTTAAAAAATTATTTCAATTTTTTAAAATTTTGTATGTAAATGTAAGAGTAAGTGGCTACGGCTAGCTAGGTAAAATTAAGGCCAAGGCTTACAATGAAATTTGAGCACGATTAATTACTTCTAGTGATATAAAATTAAAACTTCCTCTTCACCTGATGGAAATAAAGGCCTAAAATAGCGTCTTTTTGTTCATGTACAATATCCATCTAACAAAATTGAACAAGATAAAAAAAAAGGTAGCCTACTGTTCATGAATCTTTTGTCATTTACGACGCCATTGTGGGAAAAACAAGGAGAACTCTTCTGTCTTCAAAGATACGTTATAAAAGTTGCCCAATTGGATATATTTAGATTTAAATAATTTTTTTAACATTTTATAGATCCATCTACTTTGGTATTTATTTATTTATTTATGCATTTTTATATAGCGCTTACCTTAAAGCTCTAAGCGCTTTACAATTATTAAAAACATGTAAACTAAGTAAAATAAAAATGAGACACTAGGAAAGTAACTACTATACTATAGAAACAATTAAAATGGTTATAAAACGAGGACACTTTGGCACGTTTTGGCCTA